>PVJX010011264.1:0-54105 GCA_004027295.1 Dolichotis patagonum | reverse complement strand
GCATGAGGCCCCATCTCATAGCTTCGAAGTCTTTCAAAGTTTTAAATCATCAGTTGGAATGGTGTTATCCTGTTTTGTTTGACTATATCATATGTGATGATATGAACAGCTGTTTTGAAGAAAACATTATGACAGCTATTGCTGATTTAATATTATCCTTCTTAGAAGTCCTACCATGCTTTTTTTGTTCTACTTCCGTAGGTTCTATCTACCACATTGTGTCTTATTGGAATTTGAATATGTGTGATAGTTCAAACAAATTTTTTTCTTTTTTATCAAAAATGAGATATTATAGTACCCATTGATCATTTTCTGTTATTCGGTTCAGAAAGCCCTGTAATTCTTTCACTATATGCATGGCTTTATACTATTGTGTTATGTTTGATATTATTGCAATTGAAACTATGCTCAACTATAGCAGAGTAAGAGATGTGGTGTTAGATACTGTTGATGTCCAGTTGACTTAATGTAAAGTACTGTGTTGCCTATGTTGTCCTGTTCTGATCTGCTCTGTACTGCCCCCTTTTGTTTTATTCTCTTTTAAATTAAAAAAAAAATTGTGAAAAAAAAATGCTCTGTGCTCTTCCTCTTCAAGCCTTGATCCCTCCAGCTCCTGGAAACCACTGGTCTTTTTATTGTCTCCATAGTTTTTTTTTATTTTAAAGGGGGTAAAATTAAACACAACAAAACAGAACAGAACAGGACATAAGAAAGCATAAATTTCAAATTTCAGAGATCTTCACTATCTGTCATATTGTCTCTTGTTTTCTTCCATATCTTTGCATACAGGGAGCTCATACTAAATAACATAGCCAATCTTTTCACAAGATGTGTAGTTAACTGGCTCCCACTAGCTAAGGGGGGGGACATGGGACAGGGGAGAGGATGACAAGAGATGTTTGATTCTCAACCCCATGCTGGCAGGCTCACCGCCACCCCCCAAAGAGGGAAGGAGTTCCTTGTTCTCCCGGCACCCCGAGTCACCTGCACGGTGCAGGTCCTGACGCGCAAGGGTCTCTCTCCTTTGGGCTGCTGAAAGTCTGCCACACTCACAGCTGCCCCCCAGAGAGGGGAGGAGCGCCATGTTCTCCTGGCACCCCGAGTCAACTGCATGGTGCAGGTCCTGAGGCGCCAGGGTCTCTCTCCTGCAGGCCACTGAAAGTCTGCCACACTCACAGCTGCCCCCTAGAGAGGGTAGGTGCTTCTTGTTCTTCAGGCACCCCAAGTCAACCGCATGGTATGGGTCCCGAGGTGCCAGAGTCTCTTTCCTTTGGGCCACTGAAAGTCTGCCACACTCACAGCCGCCCCCCAGAGAGGGGAGGAGCTCCTTGTTCTCCCGGCACCCTGAGTCAACTGCATGGTGCAGGTCCCGAGGTGCCAGGGTCTCTCTCCTGCAGGCCTCCAAAAGTCTGCCACACTCACCTGCTATTTCTTTCTAATGAATTGACCATTACATTTCCAAAGTTCTGAAATGGCCAACAGACCACAGAAAGAATTCTCTTTAGGCTCTTGTTTGAAACCAGCAGCTAAAGCAACCTGCTGGCCTTGCTTCAGAGCCACATGTCTCCATAGTTTTGTCTCTTCCAGAATGTCATAAGTAGTAGTTGGTATCATATATTATCTTGCCTTTTCAGATCATCATGTTTCACTTAGTATGCTCCTCAGTTTCTTCCATGAGTTTTTATGTTTTGATAGCCATTTTTAAGCATTGAATAACATTTCATTGTTTGTATGTACAACAGTTGATCTATTCTCCTACTGAAGGGCATCTTGGTTGCTTACAAGTAGTGACAATTTCAACTAAAATTGCTATAAATATCTGTATGCAGGGTTTCTGTTTTTTGTGGGGTTTATTTTCTTTTTTCTTTTTTTTTTTTTTTTTTGAGACAGGGTCTACCTATGTAGTACAGGGTAGTCTTGAACTCACTTATATAGTCTAGGCTGGCCTTGAACTCACAGCAGTCTTCCTGCCTCAGCCTCCCAAATGCTGAGGTTACAGCTGTGCACCACCATGCCTGGCCATATGCAGATTTCTATATATATACAAGCTTTTACCTAAAGCATGATTGCTGGATCCTCTGGTAAGAATGTTAAGGCTTTTTTGTTGTTGTTTTACACTTTTTTTTCTACATAGTCTAGGCTGGCCTTGAACTTTTGAGATCCTTTTGCCTCAGCCTCATGAGTGCTGAGTTTATAGGTGTGCGCCATCACGCCCATTTTAGAATGTGTTAAATTGTGTAAGAAACCATGAAACTGCACCATTTTGCATTCCCACCAGGAATTATGAAAATTCCCTTGCTCCTCAGCCTCACCAGCATTCAGTGTTGTCAGGTTTTGGATTCTTACCATTTTAGTAGGTGATAGCTACATTTTTAAAAGATCACTCTTACTGGTTGGAGAACACTAAAAACAGGTTGCCACGGTGGTTGGGGCAATGACAAAAAAGTTTAGAGCACAAAGGAAATCCTGGTATGGTCCTATGAGTGTGAATAGCAGTTAGAACTTGTAGTTCCAGGTTTTCTGAGTTGCTCACCTGGCCAGATAGATATGGCCATTATTCAGGCAAAATGGGGAGAGGGGTGGTTTCTTTGGGAGGTATTGTTCAGTGTTGAGTATGTTAGGACAAAAGTGCCCTGGAGACCCTCCTGCATCATGTCACCTGGGCGATCATGTCTGTGGGATGGAGCTCAGGATGAAGGTCTCTGTTGGAGATGTACCTGTAGGACCTGCCAGCCTGTGTCTGTTGTAGTCACCCTGGGACAGTGGTTCCCCATCTCAGCTGGAAAACACAGATACTCAGGCACACAACTGATTGTGACCCAGTCACATGGCTGTTTTCCAAGCTCCTGTGCTGATCTTGATATGCAGCCAGCACTGCTAACCAGAGCTGAACTCGGAGAAACTGACACTGAGAGGTTAGGGAGGGATATGGCAGTGCGGGACGCAGTGTGGCTAGAGTGAAAGGGAGGTCAGAAGAACATGATGCTGGGAGGCAGCACAGCCTTTGATTTAGCTGCCAAGCTGCAGGTAGCCCACAGCCTTTGCATCCACTCTTCAACCAGTGTTTGCAGAACTTCGTACACAGCTTTATATGCAGAAATGCCTGGTTCTTTCAGGTGTTCTCAGACTCCTCATGTCAAGATACTCAGGCAGACTGTGGGCTGAAAAACTGTTTTTGAGTGAAGTATGGAGATAAGGAGAGTTCAGTGACTTTCAGCAGTTTTCTTAGGTATTTTCCTGCACTTCATCCCCCTAAGGGTATCTTGGGTTACCTTTGGGTAAGCTTCCTCTTCTGGGCAGTATCTGCATCTGAGAATCCCTGTGTTGACTCCTGTTTGTGTTTCTATGGTCACAACTCCAACTCTGTCCTCAATTCAGAAACTGAAATGGTTCAATGGGTCACATGATTACATTAAAATCATATATCATAAGCTCTCCTCTATGTTAATTTATGATTCTAAACAGTCCTAATTAAAATCCTGGCCAGAGATTTTTGGTAGAAATTGGCAGGCTGATTCCCAGGTTTATATGGAAATCTGAAAATAGCCAAGATAATCTTGTGGAGGGCATTATCAGAGAACTTAGTCTACTAAATAGTGCTAAGACTAAGGTAAAGCAATAGGAATCAGTAGGAATTAATTAAGCAGTACCATTTGGTGTGAACTCAAGGATAAACAGATCAGTGGACTTCTGGGGTTCTGCCAGCAAAGAGAAAAGAAAGGGATGCACACTAAGGGTCAGCAAAATGACTGCCACCCAACCAGCATAAGCAGGCAGCTTTTATTGAGATAAAGAACAAAGAAACTCATATTGCACATGCTTAGATTATATGACTTGTTTGTTTCTCGTCCTTATGGGACCTCATGCTCTTCAAGGCTTGCACTTTCTACCAAGACATTATCAACTAGATGTGTCTGGGACAGGATGAAATCAGTGTGACTTCTCTACAATGGACCAAGATAGAAAATCCAGAAAGAGACCTCCATGTGTGTACAGGAAGCACCTGATTTCTGTCAGAGACTGTGAGTGCAGTGAGGAAGGAGGGATCTCTGTTTGAACACCATGGGCACCCTGACCCCCATCTCACACTGCACTCAGAAGCAAACCCCATGTGAGCTATGTGTCTAAGTACAAAAGCCCAACACTGAAGCCCAGAGAAGATACCATGAGAGAATATGTAAAAGATCTTGAGGTAGGTAAACATTTATCAACAGAGCACAAAGTGCATCATCCATAAAGGAAAAGATTGATAAGTCAGACAACAGTAAAATTCATAATATTTATTTATGTATTTAAACAAGTGAAAAAGCAAGTCACAGAGGGAGGGAGATACTTGCAATAAATACATCGACCAAAAGAATCTTGTTCAGAGTCAATTCCTGTAATCAAAAAGTGTAAAAGATGGGTTGGGGGTTTAGCTCAGTGGCATAAGTACCTGCTTGGCAAATGCAAAGTCGTGAGTTCAATCTCTGGTTTAAAAAAAAAAAAACTGGAACCAAAAAGTATAAAAGACACAGAAAACAATTCTTCAAATGAGCCAAAGATACAAGGATTTAATTAAAAATGATATGCAATTAGCCAGTAAATGCACAAATTGTGACTGACTTCATTAGTTACTGGGGAAATAAAATTAAAACTACAGGGATGTTACTTCTCATTTACCAGAACAGCTTAATCCAGACTTGGAGAGCATCGCTGGCAAAGGTGTGTGTTAGAGTTTTCCAGCACAGTAAAGGAGCAGAATATAAGAAAAAGTAAAAGTGGCCTTTTTATTTAAAGGATGTGGAGAGGAGCTCGAAACCGGCAGTGGTTTTACTTTCTCCTCTCCCTGAATTTGTGGTATGGGGTATATGTAACCTTTAACTGGATGTAGTACTTAAGGCAGGCATTGATGGTACATGAGGAGCTGATTGGAATTTTCTTTGTGCACACGGGGAAAGGACAAAGGAAGTTGTAATCAGAGAACAAGGAGGAAGTGACCATCAGGGTAAGCATCCCTGATTTGGCCTTCCACCACTATAATGTCCTGTAATTTATTCTAGGGCAAAACTCTTTCATTCATGTTTTTTTATTGTTAGGAAAAGGGCAAAGACTCTTTCTTATTCCTGTAATAAGGGGTCACCATGTTGGGGTTCAGGAAGGTTGACAAGAAGACGGTTGATGCCCATGTAGAAGCTGGTATCAAGTGTTTCAGCCAGGATAAGGAATTATTAATTGGTGAACTCTTGCATCCTAGATTGGAGAAACAAAAACAAGGTGCTATGAGGAGGCAGATCACTATCATAATTAAATGACCCAGGAAAGGTAGAAGGAAAAGTGCCCTTGATCCAAATGTGCCATTCCCTCAGGGCCATGGTGAAGTAGAATCTGAAAAATAAGCATGGGGTTGGGAGGGTTGAAGTTATGAGAGGTAATTATTGCCCCATCTTGAAAGGGTAAAAGTTAAAAGTGTAGGTAGGTAGGGCTTGTTTTTGGTCTAGGTGTTGAGCTGGAAAGAATAAGAAACATGAGAAATAAAAGGCCTAATGGTTGAATCATGTTTGGGAAATTATAGAATAGGGGTGGGGAGGGCGTGGCTGTGTCACTATAAGGGAGATGAGAGCTTAGACCCAGAGGGGTCTCCTGTTTAACTAAACAGCTGAGGGTAGAGAGGACTAAGACAGTTGTTATATAGAACAGCATAACGACAATTTTACATATGATGTGGGAGTCTTTAGAAAAGACTGCCCAGAATCCTACTGTAAAAAAAATTAATAGAATGTAAGGGATCAGGAACCAAATAGGATAACAAAACATGACTTAGCCTGAAAGTTGTGGTTGTGAGGCCTTGGTGACACAGAGATGGGTGAGAGATAGAAGATGAGATGACCACTCAGGATGTTTAGATTCAGGGTTAGGAGGGCACCGCTTAACGACCTTGACCACTGTTGCTGTTGTGAGGAAGACCAGGTAAGGGCCACTCCACCTTGGTTGTAGTCCTGTGGATTTAGAAGATTTGAGATAAATTAGATCTCCTGGGGATATGGGAGGATCTGGTTTGGTCCCATCAGAAGGTTGGAAAAGGCAGAGATCAACATGTCGTAACAAGTGTTGGAGGAAGGAGAGGATTGGGATGTAGTCAGCAAAAGTGAGACTTTGGGGGTAGGAAGATTGTGGAGTAGGAACAGTTGGCCATACATGAGTTCAAAAGGCCTTAAAAAAGTAGGAGCCTGGGGAAATTCCCTGAGTTTGGCTAAGACTAGGGGCAGAGGTTGAGGCCAAGGTTGATGTAGTTCTAAAATGAGTTTTGTGAGGTGTGTTTTTATGAGACCATTTACCTTTTGTACTTTTCCTGAGGATTGAGGATGGTATGGAACGTGTAGGTGCCAGGTGATGTGTAAGCCTAAGGAAACCTGTTGAGTGATTGAGAAATAAAGGCTGGACTGTTATCTAACTGAATACTCTGAGGTAGACCAAACTTTGGGATGATTTCCTGTAACAATACTTTAGTAACTACATCAGCAGTCTCCCTGTTTGTAGGAAAGGCTTCTGTCCATCCTGAACAAGTACAAAGGTGAGAAGATATTTGAGCGTTTTGTAGCAGGGCATATGTGTAAAATCTACCTGCTAGTCCTGATGAGGGGTGTGTCCGCAAAATTGATATGTAGGAAAGGAAGGGGGTGCTATGTGTCCCTGAGTAGAGGTCCTAGCACAGAGATGACAGGTGTGAATAATCTGAAGAATGATAGCCCTCAGAGAAGGATGTGTAACTCCTGAGGCTAAGAGCCTATACAGGACCTGTGATCCTTCATGGAAACAGTTGTGTAAGTCAGTGATGATATCGAAGGCTGCTGATTTGGGAGAACAAGTTTGGATCCCTGGAAAATCCATCTCTGAGTGTTTTGTGTATAACCTGTTCTATGAAGTAATTGTAGTTGTTCTGGTGAATAATTATGTTGAGGTAGAGTATTTGGAACTAACAGGAGAAGATGAGAAGGATAAGGCCTTTGTGTAGCTAACTTGGCTTGTGTATCTGCAAAGGCATTGCCTTGAGCAATGGGATCTGCAGAATTCTGGTGTCCCCTACAATGAATAACTGCTGCTTGATTTGGCAGTTGTGCTGCTTTTAGGAGTTTTAGGATAAGAGGCACATTAATGATGGGGTTCCCTGAGTGTTGATAAAACCCTTTTCTTGCCAGATAGTGGCACAGGAGTATGAAATGCTAAATGTATACTTTGAATCAGTGTATATATTTATGACTTTGTCCTT
Organism: Dolichotis patagonum; assembly: GCA_004027295.1. NCBI lineage: Eukaryota > Metazoa > Chordata > Mammalia > Rodentia > Caviidae > Dolichotis > Dolichotis patagonum. Next base: position 46,856 of record PVJX010011264.1, on the reverse strand, counting down.
TGCTAGTGTTAGAACCCTTGTAAAGGTGGTAAGTTCTGCCCTCTGGGAAGATGTCCCAGATGGCAGTGGATTAGTCTCTATGACTTTTGACTAGTTAACTATTGTATATCCTGCTCCCTTTTGCTTGCCTGTGTTTGTTGAACTGCCATCTATGAAACAGGTGAAGTGTCAAAGGCTAAAGAGAAAGGTGTGCTACTAATGTGAGGGAAAGGGTGGGAGTCATCTGTAAGACCTCAATACAGTCATGGTGAGGGTGGCCTTCTGAGGTGGGAAGCAAAGTTGCCAGGTTAAGAGGACTACTAGTTACAATAGAGGTAGAAGGGTCCTGAGAGAGGACTAGGTGTATCTGTTGAAGGCAAGAAGGAGTCATCAAGGCAGGGAGTATCGTATGTGAGATAAGCTCACTTAGATGATGAGGTGAGTGCACTGTAACAGGTTGTCCTAATGTAAACTTTTTAGCTTTCTGTGTCAGTAGGACTGCAGCTGCAAGGGCTCAGAGACAAGGTGCCCATCCTTTTACTGTGTTGTCTAACTGCTTTGACAAGTAGGCTACCGCTTGAAAAGAAGGTCCCCCCCCCCTTTTTTTTTCTTTTTGAGACAGGGTCTCACTATACAGTTCAGGCTGGCCTTGAACTCATTTTGTAGTCCAGGCTGGTCTCAAACTTGCAACGATCCTCTTGCCTCAGCCTCCCCAGTGCTGGGATTACAGGAGTGCACCACCACACCTGACTGGAAAGTTCCTTTTTGTGTCTTAGTACATCTACAGCATTGTGACCTTGAGAGGTAGTGTACAGAGTGAAGGGTTAGGTGGGGTTAGGAAGGGTAAGAGCTGGAGTCCTTAAGAGACCCTCTTTCAATTTATGAAAGGAGGCATGTATGGGCATAGTGGGGTCTAGGGGTTCTGATAAAGGGCCCTTAGAAGCTTTGTATAGGGGTTGGGCTAGAGCTGCAAAGTTAGGAATCCAGAGATGAAAGAAGTTAGCTAAACCTAGCAAAGATAGAACGTGTTGTTTGGTTGTGGGCACCTGAAGATCCCGAAGAATCACCTTATGATCTGTAGTGATGAAACGAGTGGTGGGAGTGAGAGACCTAGGTACTTGACTTTTGGGGAAGGTATTTGGGCTTTAGCAGGAGAAACCCTATACCCACAACTGGCAAAAAAATTAAGGAGATTGGCTGAATGCTATATGGCTAACATATGGGATGAAGAACACAAGAGAAGTTCATCAGTGTTTTGAAGGAGGGTGCTGGGTTTGAGGTCAAGAGCTGCAAGGTCAGCAGCAAGAGCTTGGCTAAAGAAATGAGGACTGTCTCTAAACCCTTGAAGGACCACTGTCTAAGTAGGTTGTTGAGAGCTGAGAGTGTCTGGATCACTCCACGTAAAGGCAAAGAAATCTTGACAATCAGGGTGTAGGGGGATGGTAAAAAAGGCATCTTTAAGATCTAGGACTGTAAAGTGAGTGGTGGAGGGAAGGATATGAGAGAGCATGGTATAAGAGTTTGGAACCACTGGGTGAATTAGGGTAACAGCATCATGGATTACCCTAAGGTCTTGTACCAGATGATAGGATCCATTAAGCTTGAGTACTGAAAGAATGGGAGTATTGTAGGGTGAATGGGCAGGTTTAAGTAAACCATTATCTAAAAGATGCTTGATTAAGTCCTTATAATGTTTGGGAGCTATAGGATATTGGGGAATACAAGGAAAAATTGAAGGATCCCTGAGATGAATTAAAGTAGACATGGCATGGGTAGCATGGGTCGGGTTGGAGGTATCCCAAACTATGGGATCGACCAGAGAAGAAGGGAGAGGAGGGGATGGCTTTGCAGCACATTGTGAGGATGTTTGGAGGAGTAGAGCTATGGGGAGGGAAAAGGTAAAGGAGAAGTTAAGCTTTTGAAAAAGATGCCTACCTAAAAGGGGTGTGGAACCTGTTGGAATTACTAGAAAGGTATGGGTAAAGAAGAGAGTCTGGAACCCGCATGGAATAGGCCCTGTCTGAAGAGGCTGTGTAGGTTGGCCATCAACACCCACTACAGAGAGTGAGGACTTAATACAATGACTTGAAAACTCAGGAAGAACATTATATGTCGCCCCCGTGTCTACAAGTACAGAGAGTGTCTTACCCTGAGACTTCCAGTGAGACTTGGGGCTCTGAGAAGGATACTTTAATGGGGGCTGTGGGCGCCAAGCCCCATCAATCTTCGGCAGCAAGTACAAGCAGACCAACCGCAACGAATCCAGTGGTGACGAGATCTCCTATGAGGGCAAGGAGTTAGAGGTTGGTTTACCCACTCTCTGGCAGTTAGGACAGTCACTCTTCCAATGGCCCTTGAGATTGCAATGGGGGCAAGGCCCCAAAGGAACGCCTGGGTTGGGGCATTCTCTTGCCCAATGTCCATTTTTGTTGCACTTGAAGTATGGTCTGGGATGGGCTCAGGAAGCTCTGCCTTGTTTCAGTTTTCCTGTCTTGGGAGCCCCAAGTGCCACTGCTAAAAGATCAGATGGATTTTGGGCAAGTTTCTTTTTTTGTGCCTCTTTTTGAATTTTTTCTCTGTTGCAGAAAACACTTCCGTGCCATATCAAGAAGCTCTCCTTGTGGGATTTGAGAACCAAGTTCAGCCTTTTGTAATTTTTGCACGAATATCCGATGCAGACTTAGAAATAAAATAAGAATAAATTGTCCTTCATGAGAGTCTGGATTTACATTAGTAAACTTATTTAAGGTGTCTCTAAGCCGAATTAGGAACCTCATTAGCCTCTTGGACCTGTTCTAAAAGCTTGCTACAGTTAGTATGTTTGTGAGCTATTTTATTAAGGCCCACAGATATACATTCAATCATCTTATGTATTTTATAAAAACCATCTCCATTTTGGTAATTCCCATTAGGATCTTGCAGTAGGCAGTGGTATTTGCCTTATGACTGCAATTGGTTTTTTCTCAAGCTGCTTGTTACAGCTGAGCTCACTGTTCTAAGCTGAGGGTGGTATTCAGAATCACATAAATATCCTTTAAATGTAAATCATAGCCATTAGTTATAAATTCAAATTCTGTAATATAATTCTGAGGGTCAACAGAGAAGCAACCTAATTTATGGCTAATCTGAGATAGGTCAGAGAGGGAGAAAGGAACATGAATATGAACTAGTCCCTCAGGGCCAGCCTGTTCCCGAAGCAGGAATAGGGACTGAAGACTGTGGAGTAGGAGGCTTAAATGGCCACCGAGTGGCCAACTGCCCAGCAGGCATGTGTGGGCAAATTACCAGGTGATCAACTACAAAATGGCTGCTCCTCACCATGCGACAGGGAAACACAGATGGTGACTGATTACTGTGTGACCTGCAATAAGATGGCTGCTACTGATCACATGATGAGGGACCACAAGATGGCAGCCCATGACCTGTTGCAAGATGGCAGCACACTGTCACATGGTGGAAGGCAGCAAGATGGCTGCTGAGAACCATGTGGCCTGCTAGGTGGCTGAAACGCACGAGACCAAGTGTGGTGAGCTGGCAGGGAAGATGGCAACGCAGGAGTAGGGGACAAAGAAGAGCCATCCGATGGAATAGATGGCTCAGGTGGAGGGGATTGAGAAATCTGAGACTGGAGAGAGAAACTAATAGAAGGATTAGAGGCCATTGAGGGTGAGGAAGAGACAGAGGAAGGCACAGGGACACAGAAACCTCTGGCTGAGAGATCTTTGGGGTTTGACCTTGGAGATATGGGGAGAGGGATTAAAGATGGGAGGCGCATCATCTAAGGGGTCTGGTGGAGAAGAGGGGAGAGTTTCTGGTATAGTAGAGTTAGCTAGAAATATTTGGGCTGCTGTACATGACTGAATGAGAGAAGAACACGTCCTTAGGGTAAGGAAAATTAAACAGAAATGCTGAAAGGAATATATCGGTGGTGTGTATATATTTACTTTTTAATGTATTTTTATTAGTGCATATTACTTTTTAAAAAATTGGACATCTGTATAGTATTTTCTATGTACATATTTTTTGATCTATATATCCCCTATTAACCTTCCTTATACTCCCCTCTCCTCTCTGCCTTATTCTTTCCATCTTTTCTAATAATAATATTCTTTCTGAGGAGGACCACGGGTCTGCTTCCTGTGAAACAAGCTAACCCTTGCTGTACTTCCCTGGTTTTTGTTTGTTTGTTTGTTTGTTTGTTTGTTTTTTGTACTGGGAATCAAACTCCCAACCTTGTGCTTGCCAGGCTATGCCACTGAGCTATATCCCTGGCCAAACTCCCAAGTATTGAATATTGATATAGACAGAGCTGGCTAGGAAAATACTCTACTCTCTCAAATGGCTTTAAACACTGCAAATGGGGGTAGCCCAGATGCTGGTTCATAGCCCTGGAAGCAGTGTGACGAGTGAGTGATGCCACATCTATATCTCTCTTCTACTAAGTGTGACCTAGACTGAGAGACACCTCACTGTTTTCTGGGGTTGAGCCTTAGAAAGGGGCCCCAATGTTCCAGGGAAGAAGGGCTAGACATCAAATCTGCGGCAACCAACCAAAAACACAAGATACTTCCTCAAACTGTGTTATGCAAATTCCTCCACATTTAGAGGCTACCTGTTACCAGAATCCAGTACTCTTTCTGCATACCTTTCTCTGCATATTGGAGAGGTGCTATTGTGGTGCCTCCTGCCTGGCCCAGCTCACAGTACTCACGGACTTCCCACCACTCAACCCAAGCCATTCCCTCCTTCACAAGTTTATAAAACCTGGGTTTAGCCCTGGGTTAGCCATTGATCCAACTGGATTTAGGAGCTCCTTGGCTCCCCAAAACTGCAGATATGTCTGTGTCTCCTTATTCTCACTGTGGTTGCACTTACTATAATGCTAATAACTTTTCCCTGATGAAGGTGGAATCTCAATGTAGTTTTTATTTGTGTTAACCTAACAGCTAAGTATTTGAATATTTTTCATATACTTATTAGCTACTTGTACTTCTTTTTGGAAGTGTCTTTTGCATTTGTCCACTTAATGACTTGTCTATTTGAGTTTTTGGTGATAAGGTTTTTTAGTTCTTTATATATTCTTGATATTAATATTTTCTCTAAAGAGTAGCTGGCAAAGATTTCCTCCCATTATGTGGGCTGCCTGTTCACTGTTAATTGTTTCCTTTGGTGTACAAAAGCTTTTTTATTTGATGCAGTCACATTTGTTGATTCTTGCTATTATTTCTCGTGCTATTGAATTCCTATTAAGGAAGTCTTTGCCTGAGCCCATAACTTCAGATGTTTCCCTTATGTTTTCTTACAGCAGTTTCAAAATTTTAGGGTATTTTTTGAGGAGTGTTGTTCAGGCTGTCCTTGAACTCACTATGCAGGCCTGGTTGGCTTCAAATTTGCAGTGATCGTTCTGCCTCTCAGGTGGTGGGGTTATAGGCATGTGCCATCACACCTGGGAAAGTTTCAGGTCTATGATCAGTTTTGAATTGATTTTTGCACAGGGTGAGAGGTAAGGATATAGCATCAATCTTTTACAACTGGATGTCCAGCTTTCCATGAAAAGAGGGTGGCTTTTCTCCAAGGTGTGTTTTTGGCCCCTTTGTCTGGAGTCAGACATCTGTAGTGAATGGATTTGTTTCTGTCCTCTGTTCTCTTCCACTGGGCTACATGTCTATTCTTGTGCTAGTACCAAACTGTTTTGTTACTATGCCTCTATAGTATATTGTAAAATAGGATATTATGATACTGCCAGCATTACTTTTTTTGGTTCAGGATTGCTGTTAAAGTTTAGATCTAAAATATTCCCCTAAACCCTCATGTATTGGAAGTGGTGCTTTTGGAAAGTGATTAGATTTCTCATCAATGAATTAGTCCAGTGATGATTTCATAACTGAATGCAATGTTAGGAAGTAGGGTCCAGGTGGAGGATGGGCTGCCTATGATGGTGCCCTCCAGCTCCTTCTACTCCCTCCTTGGCCCCTCTGCTTCCTGCCAATCATAAGCTGAGCTGCTTCCCTCCACCACGCCCTCCCACCATGACATTCTACCTCGCAGCCAGCTATGTATGGCCTGAACCCTCTGAAATCATGAGCCAAAATAAAACTCCTCCTTTAAATTGTGGGTGTCAGGTATTTTGCCCCAGGGATAGGAAAAGTAATACAATTGTTTTGGTTATTCTAGGTCTTTTGTGTTTCCATATGAATTTTAAGATTATTTTTTCTAGTTTTCTGAGTAATGTTGAAACCTTGGTGGGAATTGCATTGAATCTATAGATTGAGTGTGGTAATACAGCCATTTTAACATTAATTCTGGAAATCCATGAATGTGGGAGAACTTTCCATCTTCTAATGTCTTCTACAGTTTTTTTCTTCAGTTTTCTATAATTTTCATTGTACAGGTTTTTCACCTTCATGGCTAGGTTGACTCCTAGTATTTAATTTTTTTAAACTATTGTAAGTGGAATTATTTTCCTGTTTTCTTTCTCAGCTAGTTTATTATTATAAAACTGTTATTAACTTTTTAAATGTTGACTTTTGTATCCTGTATTTTCATTTTTTTAGTTAAATTCTCTGCAAGATCTTCATCCCTTACCCAAGATAATTTTGGAATACAGGCAGGTAAGTTGACTCTTTGGTAAGGAGTTTGTGATAAAAGGGAAGTGCCAGGCCCTGTCTTTGTTAATAAATCACCATTGCCGGTAAATAAATAAGTCACCATTGCTAAAGCACCCTGACAGTGTTCTAAGGGGGTATAGTTTCTCAGGTTAGCCCTGCTTCCTCACACCCTGATTTCATCTTACTCAAGTCTACAGTCAGCCCTGCCTAGCACTGGGAACCAAAGGGATCATTAAAGAAAAAAAAAAAACAAAAAAACTGACATGTCCTTGCTTGTGATTTCAGTGCAACTGAGACTTCTGCCAGTATCCACAAAAGCCCCTGCCTTCCCCATGGTTTCCAAGCTCCAGGCCAGCATTTTACCTTTACCAGTACTGTTTACCACACCCATCCCCTCCTCTGGCACTCACCTTTTCTCTGATCACACAACTGCTCTTCACTTCCCAGGTTCTGTTTAGGAACCACATTGAAAGCTTTATCATCACTCAGCCCACTGTCCTATTATTTGCTGAGCTTATGGCCTACTGTTTGCATTTGGCAATGTGCTAGGACCAGTTGGCCCTTTCTCCCGAAGGGTGAGAACTAGAAAGGGCCCACACGGGGTACACTGAGCTGAGATTTTATTTATCTGCTTATATTTGCAACTTTTCTGTAAATTTAGAGTTATTGCCAAACAATAGATTTATTTTAAAAGAGATGAGTGACATTTCTCTCTGTGGGCCACTGTTATTCAATACTGGCACCACCTATGGCCCTCTGAGGTGACCAGCAGCACATGCCTGGTACTCTGTGAAGTGCTGCCCTGGTGCTTGTTTAAATCCTTAACAAAAGGATTATTCTTGTCTTTGTGATTTAGGTTCACAAGATCAAGTCGACCTTTGTAGATGGATTACTAGCTTGCATGAAAAAGGTAAAAGGTTTTATTTAAACAAAGAAATGGTGACTAGGAACATGCTTATAAATGAGTTCAGATATATATAAAACTTTTATCAGTCTAGTAATTGATGAAATAGTCTGGTATTCTTAGAACTGATTCTTGAATTGTGGCTCTGGTATTATTACTCAGCTCTCCACACAGCACAAGCTAGCGTTAAGCCTCTAGACAGTCCATGTAAGAGGAAGCTCTGGGGCTGACCTCTTGGTTTCACTGTTATTATTACATCTGTCTTCTGGAACTGTTTGGATGGATGTTGTTGTTTTAGTTCATACACAAGGAGTTTGTAGTTAGAGATGTTCTGTGACTTGTTTGAGTCTACACAGCAAATAACAGCCCTGCCAGTGACTCACAGTCCCACCTTGACTTTTCAGGTATCCATAACCCATCATCCCCGCTTACCCATACACTGGAGTTGTAAGTGGCATAAAGGCCTACTTGTCCTATTGCTGCTTCCACTTGGGTCAAAAAGAAACTTCCTTCTTCACCCATTCCTGATCCCATGGTAGAAGTCTTTTAATTCCAGGAATATTTCAGAGGTAGGAATTCAGGGTCTGCATCTCACTGGCCTCTAGAGAAACAGTGAGTGTTGGTGTTATGGGTGAAGGGCCCAGAACAGTATTGCCATGGCTTAAACTGATTCTTTTTAATCGATCAAGGGTTCCATTTCCTCCACGTGGAATCAGACTGGAACTGTGACCGGCAGACTTTCAGCCAAGCATCCTGTAAGTTAGTTTTCTTTGTTGAATGCCAGTTTCTGTGCCTTGTGACGGAAGTTCTTCCTAGATGTGTTTTCCCGTGCAACTTCCATTTCCAAGAGGGGATCTCAGGCTGATCACTGTGTTTCAGTTTGTATATTCACCCCACCAACCTTCCGGTAGCACTTTTGTATTCTGGGAATGTTCTCTGAAGTGTTCAGTTAGTGAAGAGGATTCTTCCCCCCAAAACCCCAGGGACTCCAGTACTGAAGGCAAAAAGGGACCTCTTTCCCCTACCCCATCTTCTTTTTCAGATTTGCACTGGACAGGTAATTTCTGATTTCCAGAAGTATCTCTGTAACCACTTCCATTTTTCGGTTGTCAAAGACTGTTTCTCATGAACAATGCTATAAGTGCCCCTGAGTTTGTGATATACCTTTACTAACACTTAAAACAATTACCTTTCAGATGACTTTATATTTCTGATGTAAAGAAGGCTTGTTACTCATTACAGAAAAGTTCCTTAAGTATGGAAAAGAAATATCAATTAATAAAAGCCTCCATGGTTCTACCATGTAAAGCCAACTGTGCTTAACGTCCTATCTTTTCATTCTTTTTGCTAAGTACATATATTCACACAATACTATTTTTTCTACAAAATAAAGCCACCTTGTTTTTATTTTACATGTCTTGGTATGGTTATACAACTGGATTTGATGCTGAGCACTGCGGGTGTTGATTTTGCCTGTTGGGGTTCTAAGTTTCTGTCTTCCATTTCATGTCTAGCCCTAGGGTCATCTCTTGTACTTTATTCTTTTCTGGAAGTGTCCAGTGGTACTGATTTGCAGGCAGCACTCTTAGATTTCAGTCATGTGCTATTTTTGTTTATTTTTCTATTATTTCATTGTTTTGAGGTTTTTTCTGAGACATGGTCTCACTGTAGTGCAAGATGGTCTTGAACTCACTATGTAGTCCAGGCTGGCTTCAAACTTGCAGTGATCCTTCTAGCCTCAGCTACTGTGTCAGGCTTATTTTTCCATTATTTCATTTGGATGTTTTTAAAACATTCAGCCATCACATTTAACTGGAAGTCTGTGGTATCATGTCAACAGCTATGTGCATCTCAGCTGTAGGGCTGACCCTACAAATGCTCTTTCAGGTTGCTTTTGGCTTTACATAATTTATAGCAAGATGCCGTAAACATACTCATGCATATGTTTTGGTACATTTCCCATAGCATAAATTCCTAGAGATGAAATTTCACAGTCCAAGTCTATATGTATTTTTTTGTATCAGGAATCAAACTCAGGATCTTGTGCTTGCCAGGCTGTGCCATTGAGCTATATCCCTGGCATGTATGTATGTATGTATGTATGTATGTATTGGTTGGACCAGGGATTGAAATCATGACCTTGTGCTTGCCAGGCAGGTGCTTACACTGCTGAACTAAATCCCTGGCCCCCTATATTTATTTTTAAGGTTTTACATTGCCAAATTGTCCTCCAGAGAAAAAATTACATTTCTACCCCACAGTGAGTGAAAAGCTTGGTCCTCCAATCCTTGTCATCACAAGTCTCCAGTTTGATTATTATTTCCTGATTCTTTTTTATAATTTCCATCCCTTTAAAAATTTATTGCCCCAAGCATGGTGACATCTGCCTGTAATCTTAGCATTCAGGAGCTGAGGCAAGAGGACTGCCATGAGTTTGAGGCCAGCCTAAGCTACATAGTGAGTTCAAGGCCAGACTGAACTACATAGTGAGACCTGTCTCAAAAATCAAGTAAATAAATAAATACATACATACATACTTGTTGAGGTTGATTACATAAACTAATTATTCTATGAATTACCTACTTATATTGTTTACCCATTTCTCTGGAGACTTTTTTCTATTAGTTTAAGAAAGCTCTTTATATGTAGATTATTCCTCAATAAAAAGCTGAAATATTTTTTCTTCCCAATTTTCTTTTGCCTTTTAATTTTTAAAATATACATTATTTTATTATACTTAAATGACATTTTTATTATGCAGTTAGTCAGAGCTGGGGATGTAACTAAGTGATTGAGCTCTTGCCTAGCATGTATAAGGACCTGAATTTGATGCTGAGCACTGCAAAAAATATGTATATATTGATGTTACATATGTGTATATGTGATCATTCAAAAGAATTCAAACAATGGTTAAAAATAAACAAAGCAGAAGCCTGTGAAAACTGTAGCCCTGTGGGAGCTGCCAATAGCATGTCAGTGCCCATCTTCTAATCTATCCCTTTATGTGTACACATGCACACCTGTATATACTGGTATGAATGAGATGACAGGGTGGGTGTTGTTTTGTTGTAGACCCCCTCCCTCTACCACTGTCTCAGCCCCATTCTTAATCCTAGTGCCCATGATAAAAACCTAGAGGGTGTGCATCTATATTTTGCTCCAGACTTGTGACAAACTGCTACGCAGGCCCATATGTGTGTATATGTATGCACACGGACATGTAATGGCTTTGTCAGTGTTATTTTCAGAATTGGAGTTTTCTTTCTTTTGCCTCCCTCCATCAGTGCTGGCTGGTGGGAACCTTGCAGGTTATCTACTGACCCGTTGCACTCTTGCCAGTGTGTGCTTTGTGTGTGGCTGTGTTGTGCAGCCACCCTCTCAGTGATTCTGCCTTGAGCATCATGCATTTGCCGTATTGTGCTAGGCCTTGTATTCTTGTGGGCAGAGTTCTCAGGTGTGGGATCACCCACATTCAGGTGTGGGATCACCCACACCTGGACAGAGGTGCTCTGTTTTGCTTTAAGTAGCTTTGTCACATTGCTGTCTGGCACATCTGGCCCTGGTCTCTCTGTGAGCCACGTGTGGCTGTGCTCTCGCTGCTGTCCCGATGGCTGTCCCCATATTGCAGTCCTTTATTGGCTCTACCTTGATAACATCTCAGGTAAGCTTTCCTCAGTCCAAGGTTTTTTGAATGTCTATTTCCCTGTAACTTTAGTGCTTTAGTGCTTTCCTGCTTTAACACACAGCACTGGAATTCAGCTGCATCTTATTTAACCAGGTACAATTGCCATAGATGGCTGGAGTTTGAATTATATTTGTTTTCCTTAAAGTGCACAAAATATAGCTTGATTTTATTTTATTGTGGTGCTAGGGATCAAACCCCGGGCTTCACTCCTGCAAGCCAAGTGCTGTACCAATGAGCTGCATTCCCTGCTCTGATTAATATTTTTCAAAATAGCTATAAGTGTTTTCTTATATTCACCCTCCCTAGACATCATCACTATCAGCTGACTCTGTTGCAACTCATCACCACCCACCTTCATGTTATTCTGCACCACGCTTGTCTCTAATAATAGGAAAATGTAAAATGTTTGTCTTTCAGTTCACCTGTATTTTCCCTATGTTTTGACATTTTAATGAAGCAGTAACAGATTACAGCTTATTTAAAAGCCATGATAGAGTAGTTGATTTGATTGATTCACCTGCAGTCTCAGTAATCTATATTTAGTAAACACAGTGGAGCACTTTTATAGAAGCTACCCTAAAATGTTGGTCAGAGCACACCACTATTTGTATCGCCTTAGCATTGGCATCTTTTGATTGCCTTTACCTGTGCAAGTTGAGTTGTGACTATTTCTTCACGTGTCTAATACTTTAGGGTTGTTTACTGGACAATTTGAATATTATGAGAGTCTGAGTCTTGTTTAAAAATTCTACGAAAATATTGGGATTTTTGTTTCAGTGGGCAGTCAGCCTGGTGAGGCTCTGGCTGCCTGTCCTGACTCATTGCCCACAAGCTGTGGTGCCACTGCAGATTCAGTTTTCAAAGCCTTTGCAGTGCCATTCAGATAGTCCCACTGACGGCCACCTAGGGTTACTGTAGGACTTGAGTCGGATTATGTTAGGTAACCTGTCAGTTTTCATGTGCCATTCAGGACAAGAGCTGCACAGCTGCAGGTGGAAGCTGAGCCTTGCAGTTTATAAGCAATTCTATGACACTGCTTTCCGGAGCTCTGGTCTGTGACTTCTCCACTCATTTCTAGTTCTTTAGGAATCCTTTTTTTAAAAAATTTTCTAATGAGAAGTGTGAGGCTTTAGTAATCTGACCCTGCCATACAGTCCCTGACACAGGCCCCATGTCCAGGACCAAGCAGTAAAAGGACAGAGGGGTCAAGATGGTGACTCACTGCCTGTCTGGTAGGACTTCATATTCTGGTCTGCTTCCCCAGTCTTCCTGCTGCTTGCTGTTCATTTATCAGAATCTCCAGATTTTTCCCTGTGCTTCTGCCCAGTTTCATGGCTGCATCAGTGGAATGTGCATGCTCATCTCACCAGAAATAGGAACCTTAGTTTAAGTACTAGGGGCTGAACCAAAGGAACACTGAGCTACATCTCCTACATTTTTTCCCTTTTTTCTTTTTTGAGACATGGTCTTGCTAAGTTGTCCAGACTGGCCTCAAACTTTTGATTATCCTGTCTGAGTCTGCCAACTTAGCTGGGTCACCTTAATTTTTTAACATTATTGAAGTAAAATTGAGATACTAGAAACTTCATATATCTAGTTTCATAAATTTTGACATATATGTATAAAACCATCCCCACAATCAAGATAGTGAGCATATCCAACTCCCCCCAGGTATCCTTGTATGGTTTTGTAATGTCTTCCTCCCCAGCTTGTGTGCGTGCTCTAGGCAACCACCAGCTTCTTTCTACCACTTTCTGGATGTCTGTATCAATAGAGTGTCACAGCATATACTCTTTTTTGTCTTGCTTCTTTTTCAGGATTATTATTTTAAGACTCAGCCACATTGATCTTTGTTTTAGTAGTTCATTCCTTTTTATTATGAGTGGCATTCCATTGTAACTGTATGATGATTTATTTCTAAATTAATCTATTGATACCTATTTGGGTTATTTCCAATTTGCTTTTTACATTTAGGTCCATGGTTGACTTTGAATTGATTTTGGTATGTGATATGAAGTAAATCCTCTGAGATTTTTATTGAGATTACAATTACATTGACTCTCAAACTCAATTTGGAAAGAATTGACATCTTAACAAAATTTAGTGTATTTCTTCCAATGAAAAGGGGGAATCTCTTATTTAGGCCTTCTTTAATTTCTCTCAGCAAGATTTTACCAGTTTCTAATGATACGTCTTTTTGTATGTTTTATCAGGTTTATCTCTTAAGTATTTCATATTTTTATACTATTGTAAATGGCTCTTTTTGTTTCAATTTCCAATTGTTCTTTCCTAGTATATAGAAATATGGTTTTTTTATTTTGCCTCTTGCAACCCTGACAAATTTAAGTACTACTATTCAGTAAGTTTTTGTAGATTCTATCAGATTTTCTAAATAGATGATTGTGTCATATGAGAGTTAAAGTCTTACATTTTTCCCATATGACCTCTTTTTGTTACTTTTTCTTGTCTAATTGCACTAATCAAAACATTCTATACCATGTGGAATAGATATGGAGCCATTTGTAATCTCAATAACACTCTCAGAGGATTTTATTTTGGAAAAAATAACAGAAGATTGTTTATAGCTTGGCAGAAGATTGTTTATAGCTTTCCTTTATTCTTTGTAATATCTATAGAATGTTTAGTACATCAGTGTTACCTTTCTCATTCTTGATATTAGGAATTGCTATCATTGCACTTTTTTCCTTGACCAGTGTAGCTAGAGTTTTATCAGTTTTATTGATATTTAACTTCATCAATTTTTCTATATTGATTTTGCTTTGTATTTCATTGATTTATGCTTTGATGATTATAATTTCTTCCTTATATTTGCTTTGGGTTTTATTTTCTTTCTTTTTTCTAGTTTATTAAGGTAGAAGCAGAGTTTATTGATTTGCTATCTTATTTTTGATATAGGAATTAATCTAATATAAGCAATTAATAAGTCTTAAAAATTTCTCCTGAAGCAGAGAGTGGTGGTACACGCCTGTAATCCCAGCATTTTGGAAGCTGAGGCAGGAGGGTCGTTGTGAGTTTGAGGCCAGCCTGGGCTACAAAGTGAGCTCAAGGCCAGCCTAAACTATATAAAGAGACACTGTCTCAAAAAGACAAAAAAAATTTCCCCTGAAATATGACTTTTTTGGCATTCAATAAATTCTGATAAATTGTATTTTCATTTCCATTCAGCTAAAAAAAAAAAAAACACATCCTGGAACTTTTTCGATGTCATTGCATTTGTAGATTATTTAGAACTCTGTCTGTTTCCAAATATTTGATGACATTCCAAATATCTTTTTGTTATTGATTTTTAATTTAATTCTGTTGTGGTAAAAGGATACGTTTTGAATGAATTTAGTCATTTTACATTTACTCAGATTTGGTTATAGCCCCCAAAATGGTCTATCAGGGTAAATGGTCCATGTGTACTTGAAAAGCATGTGCCTTCTGCTATTGAGGGATGGAATATTCTGTACATACCAGTTGTGTCAAGTTAGCTGATATTGTTGTCTAATTGATATATCCTTGGTGATCATTCACTTATCAAGAGAGGGATGTAGAACTATCCAGCCATAACTATAGAAATTCTTTTCTTCTTTCAGTTCAATATCCCTAAAGTGTTTGCTTCATGTATTTTGAAGCTTTTTATAGGGCAGAAATATTTAGATTGTTATGCCTTCCTGTTGAATTGATTGCTTTATTTTTACAAATTTACCCTTTTATCCCTAGTAATGTTCTTTGACTTCTATTTTGCTTAATGTTAAACTATTAATTTATATTTAAAATAAAATTTTAAAATAGTTTTAGAAATAATAAATTATAATTTAATATTAATATTAAAATATCCAAATCAGTTTTCTTTTAATAGTGTTATTATGTTTTCCATCTTTTTACTTTTAAACTGTTTGCCTCTTTATATTTAAACTACATTTGCTGTGAGAAGTATACAGTCTTGCTATCTAATCCATTCTAACAATATCTACCTTTGAAAGGGTTGTTCAGTTTACTTATACTGAACATGATAAGTCACAGAGTTAGGTTTAAGCCTATTATCATTCTGTTTGCTTTTTTGCCTTAATTGTTTTGTTCATTATTTTTCTACTTTCTTTTGGACTGAGGTTTTCAATTATTTACACTTTATTTTCTTTTTTGTTTTTTAGCTATAATTGTCTTCATTTTAGTGATCAACTTAGAGTTTATAGTAGACATCTTTATCACAGTCTGCCTGTGGGTTCTTTACAACATATCAATATATCATTCCACATAATGTATAAGAACTCACAATGACATATACTGCTATTTTGTCCTTTGACCTTTATGCTGATGTTGTCATACATAAATTATAAATCCCAGGACATGTTTTATTATTTTGTTTAAATAGATTTAAATAAGTGAAATCTGAAATATTTGCCTGTATTTCTACCATTCCCATTGTTCCTCATCTCCTTGTGTACATCCTGATTTCTATTTGTCACTATTTTTCTCCTATGTAAAAGACATCTTTAAACATTTCAGGGTCTGCCGTTGTATTCTTTTGCCTTTTGTAGTTCTGGAAATATCTATTTCACTTTTATTTTTGAAAGTTATTTTTTCATAGCACAAAATTCTCAGTTGAAAGAAATTTTTTTCTCTTAGCATTCAGAAAATATCACTTTTTTCTTACTTGTATTGTTTCTGTCATTGTTATTGTTTCTCTTTTTCATCTTTTTCCTTGGCACATTTTAGGTTTTTTTCTTAATCACTAGTTTTGAAAATTTGGATTATGGTACATGTTGGTATAGTATCTTCATATCTCTTGTGTTTGGGGTTCATTACATTTCTTAGGACCTATGGGTCTATAGTTTTCATCAAACTTGTACAACTATTGGTCATTATTTAATCCCTCTTCTCTATTTCCTCTGTTTTGGGGTCTTCTACTTACTTAATACTAGGCCACTTGTGTTTACACCACAGCTGACTGAAACTCATCTTTCATCTTTCTTTTGGACTTTTTTTCCTGTTGGGTAGCTGAGATAAGCAACTTACCACGAGGAAAGATTTATTTTGACCCATGGTTTCAACCATGATGCCTCACCCTGTTGCCTCTGGGCTTATGGTAAGGCAGAGGAGAGTGCCCCCTTTAGGGGCACACTCCCAGTGAATTCACTTCCTTCCTCTAGGTTCCATCCCCTCCCAGGAAAATCACAGGCTGACAGGCAAGCTTCCAAAATGGAGAACTTCAGGGACATCAAGATCTAGACTGTAACAGATAGTTTATATTACTATGTCTTTTATTTCACTAATCTTTTCATGTGGAAACCATTATTTTTATATTTTCATATTAGCCATAATTTTTACTTCTAGAAATTTAGTTTGGATATTTTTAATATCTCCAGTCTCTAATTTTTCAATTTATCAAATAAATAGTAATTATTTTAATGCCCCTGCTGCCTGCTAATTTCAACATCTGTGTCTGTTATTGGTTAGTGTCACTAGATGGTTATTTCCATTATGAGTCCATTTTCCTGTTTCTTTGTATGTCAGATAACCTTTGTGTGCATGGTAAGCATTCAGGATTTTATATGATTGGCTAATGGATCTTTCTGTACTCCCATTAAAATGCCTGAGCTTTGTTCTGGGATGTGTTTTATTTGGAAACAGTTTTTTTCCCCCTTATGGGCTTGATTTTAGATGGACCAGGGAAATGGCCCATCGAAAGCTAATTACTCTCCTTCCTGAGTATCCTGCTGAATGTCTGAATTCTCTAGCTTTTCAGGACTGGTGGGAACAGGCCTTATTCCTGGCACTGTGTGCTTGTTAGGCAATGTTCCCTAATGCTTTGGGTGGCTTTCTCCAGTCCTTACTAGTTTTCTCTCACATATGCAAGGATCAATTCTCTGTGGAATATTCGGCTCCCTGATGATCTCAATAAAAGTGATGATTTTATAGATTATCTGGCTTCTTCCTATTGTTAGTGTAGGAGCAACTTCCCTCTCATCTAAAACTCTCCCTGTGTTTTCCTGCATTGGAATGACTCACTAATCACTGCACCTCGATCCTGCACTATCTAGTGTCCCTCCTGAATTTTCCTTGTGTTCTCTGATCATGATGCTTGTGTTTATCTTGCTGAATTGGAAACTTTTCTACCTGTTTTTCGGAACCTGGAGCATGTGAGCACTGAGTGTTTATTGAATGGAAAACCCCATTGGGGATCTTCTCCTAAGATATCCTTCAGTGTCTCAAATCTGATTTTGATATAGGGGAATGAAACTCCTGACCTACTATATGTCTAGTACGAGTTGCTGTTCTCTAAAATCGAAGAATGAATTTTAGGAACAACAAAGGTTAAGAGTGGAATATATTTATTAAGTGAAAGAAAGAAGGGGTCCTGAGCAGGTTGCCAAAGACTCTGTCTTTAGGGACTTGCATAGAGTAAAATCTTGAGGGTAGATGGATGCAAGGTGAGGAAAAATGGGAACTCACAAGGTGGGCATGAGGTGGGACAGAACTGTGGTCAACCAGTAAGATTAATTGCTCAGGTAAAATTGATTAAATTAGGAGCAAATGGGGGAACAACTCACATAGTAAGCAGGCATACTTAACAGCAGTGACCCTTCCAGTAGTGGGTTGGGATGGTGATTCCTGACTTCCTCAGGGTGATAGAGAACTATTTGGACTGTCTATCCTTAGGATTTGGTTGTATTTGCTTTGTCTTTTTTCTTGAGTTTGGCCACACCAGGAGGTTATTGTCTCTTCCAAAGCTGCAAGGTACCTGAACTTCTGCTCTGGCTCCTTTGAAGGCCCAACCCTGTCTAACTGCCTACAGTATTTCTAACTAACTTAGCTGCTTGTATCAGTTTGGGATCATCACAAGGATCACCATGTCTTGGCAGCATGGTCATTCCTCCTCCCCATGCTGGCCTGCCACCCAAGATGCAAGCTGGTAATAAGGTCTTTACTTTGTCTAAATCCTCCTGCTCCACCTAAGATACCCCAGGGCTCAGGCCTGCCAGTCCCTGCTTTGTGTGTCCCTCTTGGAACTGCTGTATCTTTCAGAGAAGCCTTCTCCTCATGGGAGCTGCTGAGGACCTTTGCTCTGGCTGCCCCTGCCAGGAGCCACATTCCTCCATCCAATCCCCCCTTATCACACATGGCTTTCAATGTCCCTTCTAATGTTTCTACAGCAGCAGGGCCAGTTCTTGTCAATGCCTCATTTCACTGCAGTGCCACTCGTGACACTGGCTCAGAATTCATCAAAGTTATGAAATTCAAAATATCTGACCTTTCACTTTGTGTTTTTACAAATTCTTTAGTGTCCCAAGTTCTTTTTCTTCTAGGTCATATTTAATTTTAATTTTTTTTAAAGTTACAGCTGTTTTATGTGGAAATGTTAAAATCTGGGCACTGTTGAACTGGATTATTTTGCTTTGTTAGTGAGTCATTTTTCCCCTTAGCTTATTTTTCTAACTATATGTTCACTGTTTCACTAGCATGTTTGTATTAGGTTTTCTACTTATCTGGGTTGGAGCCAAATTAATATTTTGTCTTACTATGATAATGCTTTGATAAGGTTTATAATTCCATAAGTCCTCAGGCATTCCCTGGCCTTCAAGCCACACTCTCCTATTACTTCGTTACTTTTTCTGCCCTTAGGTTCCTGAACACAGCTTCCCACCCAGCCTTCTTGCCTGGTCACTGCCTGATAGTTGTTCTAGTTTCAACTCAGGGGCTATGTCCTCAGGAGGCCTTGCTTTTTTCCCTCCTCTCCCGACAAAGCTCAGTTAAATGCCCCATTTTCTAAAGAAAGGTGTGGAGCCAACATCCAGCTAAGCACTTAAATGTCACTTGAGAGCATTGAAAGTCACTGTTCACCCTTTCCCAGGTCTGCTCTTCCCAAGTTGGCACCCTTTTCCATCCCAAATATAGAGTTTATCATGCCATCTATATTTCTTAGATAATAGTTGGGATTTTTGCTCTTTTAAACTTTGCATAAATGGTAATGCACTGTATTTACTCACATATGCTTTGCTGTTTTCTTGTGACATGTTTTGAGATGTATTCATGTTGATAGAAGAAGCTCTAGTTCACTCATCTTGGTTGCTACCTGGTACGTCATTGGAGAAATATACTACAATATTTGCAGTAGTTCACTGTTTAAAATAATGCAGTAAGAAAAGGCCATGCTGTGATGAATATTTGTGTACATGAGCGAGTCTCCCCCATGTCACCAGCGTTGCCTAACCATATAATATGCTGGTGTCCCACTCTCTCGATGCCACAGGTACTCCATAAATGAGTGCCTTGAGATCTCATTGTCCTGCAGACTTCTCTGCCCTTGTATTATTTCAGGTTTTGCCAGTATGATGAGTGTTTTTAAAAGAATTGGTCCATTTTAAGTTGTGAAATTCATGTGTGTGATGGTTTTTAGCATTCCATTATCCTTTTGACATCTGTAGGATCTTAATAATGTTCCCTACTTTATTCCTGATACTAACCATTTCTTCCCTTTTTTTCCTTGTTGGGTAGTAAGAGTTTTGTCGATTATATTGATCTTTTCAAATAATTATATATATATATACATGTAATTTTTTTTCTTTTTCTTTTTTTTTATACCAGGGATCTAACTCATGACCTTGCACTTGTCAGGCAGGTACTTATGGCATTGAACTAAATCCCCAGCCCAATCAGCTATATATTTTAGTTATTTTTCTCTATTGTTCTTTTGGTTTCAATTTATTGATTTCTGTTCTTTCCTTTCTTCTGCTTTCTTTGGATTTATTTTGCTTTCATTCTCTAGGTTCTTTTTTTAAATTTTATTTTAAAGAGGGTAAAATTAAACATAACAAAACAAAACAGATCATAAGATTTCAAAAGAAGACAACCAGAGATCACTGTCTATCATATTGTCTCTTGTTTTCTTCCAAATAATTGTCCATATCTTCACATACAGTGAATTCATACAAAACAAAGTAGTATAAAACTGATCAGAACAGGATGATGAAGACATTTTAGGTCTTCAAGACCAGACAATAAGGAAGTCAACAATAGCTGTCATAGTGTCTCTCATTCTCTTCAAAATAGCTTTCCAGGGCCGGGGATTTAGCTCAGTGGCTTAAGTGCCTGCCTGGCAAGCGTGAGGCCGTGAGTTCGAGCCCCGGTACCAAAAAAAAAAAAAAAATAGCTTTCCATACATTCATGTATGTTGAAATTAAACAAAACAAAACAGACTATAATCACTCTGAACAAAGAATAATAGTATTGCTGGATTTCACATCATGATGCTACAGAATCAGCACTGGGTACGTTGGAGTCTCTTTTTCTTCAAAGTAGCTGTTCGTTTTATCATGCATTATATAATCAGTTCTCGTAAACTGTTTAGAAGTTCTACGCATGCATGAGTCTCTACATGTATACCTATCCTTTCTATATTAGAGGGAAAAACAAAACAAAACAAATACCTAGAAAAACACAAAACGAAAAAGACATATAAAACCACAATACCAGTGGATCTACAATGGTTACTATGATGTCTCTTGTTGTCTTCAATAGAATTGTCTATATCATCAGGCATAGTATAATTGAACATAGCAGTACATAACAATATTAAAAAAAAGAAAACATTGGAGACATTATAAGACTTAAAAAGCAGGTAACAGTCAAACCAGAATGGGTATTCTAGTGAATCTCGTCATCTTGAGAGTATTTGCCTATACTCTTAGACTTGATACTATCAAATATAACAGATTCGAATAAAATCAGTCAAGAAAAAACAACGATCTAACAAACCTAATTCAAATAAGATCAGTCATAAGACAGTGCAAGTTATGTTTGGCTTCAGATTAAGTTAATAGGAAATTAAGGATAGTTACTGTAGTATATCCTGCTATTTTTAGAATAGCTGTCTGTGCCCTCAAATCTCATACAAGCAGACAGACTGGAACAGAATATAATCAAACTAAATAGAGCGATGAGAATAATGTGGATTTTAAATCCTGATACACTATTAACAATGTCCTCTGCCTTCCTTTTTTAGACAATTCCTCCCCTTTCACTTTCACAGGGTACACTGTATATTTTGGGTCCCACTAACTCCTTTAGTTTTTAGATTAGGGAGGCAACCCGCTATTTACATAAGTGGTTCTGAACCTTTTTACCCCTGAGCTTGATCTTAAGTTGTATTCCTTTACCTACAAAAGCCTCAAGGTTTTCCTTCGTTATAGCTGAGTACTTCTCCGCGCACAAAAGTGTCATATCTTTCCAACCTATCTGCAGCTGCTGGATGAGCTATTTCTCTCTGGTTCCCTGTCACATAGAGTATTGTTTTCTTTTATTTGACTTTTGGTCCATAAACCCTCTTTCAGGTTAATTATATTTCCTATACAGAGCATCTCGATGGACCCTATCTCCTAATCTACTCTGCCTATGTTGCTTTTTGTTAGTGTATCAAGACCATCTATGTTACAGATTATAACCAATCCTCTCTGTCTCATTTCTGCTATGTTATTTTTCTATCATTGGTTGTCTACTTTTCTCCTTCATTCCACTGTCTGCCCTGTTTATTGAGGCTTCTCTGCCACTGTTCGTCAAATCCTGGTGTGTTTTTTTTTTCTCTCTCTAGAATGTCCTTCAGTATTTTTTGTGGGGTTGGATTGGTGGTCATGAACTCCCCCAGTTCCTCTTTGTCATGGAAGCATCTTGTTTTTCCATTAATTTTGAGAGACAATTTTGCAGGGTACGTCAATCTGGGTTGGAGGTTATTTTCTTTCAGGGCTTGGAATACTTTGCTCCAAGCTCTTCTTGATTTGATGGTTTGTGTCAAGAAGTCTGTCGTGATTTTGATGGGTTTTCCTTTATAGATGGTTTGTTTCTTTTCTCTGACACCTTTTAATATTCTGTTCTTGTGATGAATTTCTGGGATCCTGATTATTATATGTCTGGGTATAGATCTGTTGTGGTTGTAGCTGGCTGGAGTTCTGTATGCCTCATATCATTTCCTTTTCCTATGCTTGGGAAGTTTTCTTTAATTATTTCTGTGAATATCCTTTGTATTTTATTTGTTTTTACCCCTGTTTCTTCACTCACATTTTTTATTCTTAAGTTAGAGATCCTCTTATCATCTTCTAGTCTTTGTATTGTTACTGCCTGTTTCCTTGTTATTTTTAAGAGATCTTTCCTTTCACAATCACATATTGCAAACCTGTCTTCTGGTTTTAATAATCTATCTTTAGTTTCTTTCAGGCAATTTTGCCAGCTTTCAATGGAGTTTTTAATTCCCTGGTAATCTCTTTGAATCTGTTTCATGTATTCTAGGTTTTTTCTTCATCGAAGGTTTCTCTCCTTTTTCGGTATTCCTCCATTCTTCCATCTGTGTCTTCTTGAGAGGTGCTTAGCATTTCTTTTACTAATCTTCTTATATCTTGCTTTACTTGTATTAGTATTTCAGTTTTGAGTTCTTCTATAATGTCACAAAGATTTATGTCAGCTGATGCCCTGTCTGATATTGCATGTTTGCTGTCCTCGATCTCTTCTGTATTTACCTCTCCTGGACCCATATTCCCTGTTGGTGGCTGGAGGCTTTTTCTTATTTCTTTCTCTTGTCATGTTTCTGGTTTCTTCCATACAGGTGTATGGTGGAGGTCCCAGCCCCTTTCTGTATTGGTTATGGTTCTTCTGAAGCATGCTGGCTAGGGATTTCTGCCCTCTCTAGTTTGCTGTTGATCATTGAGGTGCAAGCAGGAGGAGTGTGTGCTGGCCCCTCCCCTCTGAGCCAATGCACCAGTGGGGGCCTTTACCACATTTGTGTGTGCCATGTGGATGGAACCGATTCAGGACAATTGCAGGGGCAATTTCATTGCTGGCTATTGGGTCCTGACCAGGGGTGTGATCCAGCCCAAGCAGATCCCACCAATCTGCTCTGGGCGAGGAGCAGCCAACTGAAGCCACTGCGGTTCCTGGTTGAGGCCCATCCTGCCCAGTTCCAATATGTCATCCAACCAGTCACCCCCTTCCTGAGGGAGGACCAAATTCTGAGCACTCACTGTGGGTTAGTGCAGGTCTCTATGCCAGCTCTGTTCTCCATTGTGATACGTCCTCCTGCCAAGGGCCTCAGGCTCACCAACCCCCGGCCTTCTGTGCTACAACTTCAGCACAACCGTGAGTTGTCTGACTCTAAGGTGTCTGACACAGCGTGGGACTGGCTCCTGTGAGGGCATGTCTGGCTCCAGTCTTCCGTTCATGGTTTTCTTTTCTTTTTTTTTTTTTCTTTTTCCTTAGTTTCTTCCTGGGTCATGAGAATCCCTCTGCTTTCATCTGGTCTTCTCCATGGTGGTAAATTCTAGCATCTGAGCTGTTTCTCTTAGTCTCTTTACCTTGCTACTTATCAATCTGCCGTCTTCTCAGGATGATTCTCTAGGTTCTTGAGTTGGGAGCTTAAACTATTGCTTTGAGCCTTTTCTCTTGTATGTGCCTTTTTTAGTGCTATAAACTTCCCTCTCAGCATTGTTCTAGCTGTATTCCCCATATTTTGATATACTCTTTTTGTCAAAAAAAAATTTGCAGCAGGCAGAATTTAAGCAGGTAAGAAAAAATTCATTTAAGACTCTTGCAGTAAGGAAGAGAGATTGAACTCAACCCAGGTACAACAGGGTAAAAGGGACTTATAACCACATCCCACAGCCCATAGTGCATGGAAAATTACCAGGGAGCTTGGCTAGGTGTCTGAGCGAGAGGATTCTTGCTAACCTGGCTAAACTCACTCAGAGCCTTTTCTGTGGTCTTTGCTGAGGCAGTACCATGTACGTCTAAAGTTTTCTGTCTTACAAGTCTGCCCCTTCCCTAGTCCTCTGGCTAGTGAAATCAGGCTTTTGTTGGGCCTTGTTTTGTCCATGGCTGCAGCTTCTCTGGTACCCAGGCTGAGACACACTAGGCACAGAGAAACTGGAGCTCAGCTCTGTAAATCTCTGGGCCCCACAGTCCCTCACCTGTATTCTTTCCTCTGTCCACCTTTCAGTCTTCTGTTGGCAATGTGCATAGGATCCAGGGTTTCCTTGTACTCAATAAAACACCCTTATGAAGTGGGGTTGGTGGGCAATCCATTTTTCGTCCTTTGTGGGAGGAAGAAGGAAAATATAGTTCACAATGTTGGGGAACAATTGTAATGTAAGAATGCATTTATAAAGTAGCAAACTTATAGGTATTTCATGATACAAATTAGAGAGCAATTAGAGGTCTGAACAAGTTTCTGCCGCTTCTGCTGAATTCAATTGACTTTGATAGTGTCTAAAGCCCAATTACATACCCCTGATCAGCCCTGAGTAAGAGTAATTTTCTATACTCTGGGCTAGTCAAGGACACCCTTGTGCCTGGAATGTCTCTATATTATGATAAACAATTCTTTTGTTTCAACAAGTCTGTTCAAGACTAGCTTGCCTGTCAATATATGACTCAATGCATGTAACCAATTATGTAACATTCTGTCACTTGCTTTGTACTTCCCACTTCCAAATGCTATATAAACTAAACTCTTTGTACACTCACTGCTGTTGCCTTTGGGAATGATCCCGCAACAGTCCACCAGTGTAAAGATCAAATGCTGCCTTCATATTTCCTCAGTGCAAAGAGTCTTCCTTTTGGTTTGACATGAGAACGTTCCTGCAACAACACCCTTTCTGGAAGCAGAAACCTCCTCATTGGTGGCTTTAATCAAAGAAAATACTTAATGATACATGGATGGTTTTGAAATGCCATATGTAAGTATTTCATTCCCTGTCTCTTGCTCCCAGGAGACTACTATCCCATCCGAGCTGAAGCATCTTTTAATACCACCCCCCACCATGAGGAATGAGGGAGTCATGTCCAGCACTGGCTTTCAATTAGAACTCCTAAAAGGGAAGGAAAGAAATCTGGTGGAGATCTGAAAATGTTTTGCTTTGTATTGTTAACATTTGAGTTTCAGAACCTTCCCTTTAGTGTCCAGACTCAGCCAAGTTTAACATTATAAAGGCCACATTGAAAGTGAGGATCCAGCTCCTAATCTTCAGCTGCTCAGGACCCTCAGCTGGGGAGAGATGCTATGAAGGAGGGTACAAAGCAACATAGAGCTAACTTATTGGAGATAGTCTTTCTGATACAGGGGAAATATAACTACCAACCTGCTAGATATCCAAAACCCTAAGTTCTAAAATCAAGGAATGAGTTCTAGAACAATGGAGATTAAGAGTAGGAAGAATTTATTGAGAGAAAGTTTCTAAGAGGGACAAAAGGGTGTCCAGAAAATGAATTGCCCACCAACCCCACTTCACAAGGATGTTTTATTGAGTAAAGCCATGAAGTGAGGCAGGTTCAAGATGGGATAGAACTATAATCAATCAATAAGATTACAAGTATAGTCACTTAGGTAATATTGATTCAATGAGAAATCACAAGGTGGGGGGTATGAGGTGGGACAAGACTGGTGAACCAATAAGGTTATAACAAGTATAGTCACTTAGGTAATATTGATTAAATGGGGAGCAAGTGGGGAAGCAAGTCACATAGTAAGCATACATGGGATAGACAAGGACTTTTGTGGAAGGGGTGGGTTAAGGAGCTTTGGTTTTCCACCCCAAGGTGATTGATAATTACTTAGAATATCAACTACTGATATTATCCCTAAGGTAAGGATAAGAGTTAGTAGTTTTTCTTTTTCTTGGAGTCTGGCCCTTTATGACTATGCCTCCTGCCACAGCTGCCTTCTGCACTGACCTCTTGAGGTCCCATTCCTATCTGACTGCCTATAATATTTCTACCTAACTTAGCTATCTATAATATTTCCAAGAGCACCAAACTGACATGTTTGTATGCTTGGGCAGCAGGCCTCTCTGTGGCCAAATTTCCCTGGGCCCCCAAGGCATGGATAAGAGGGGGACTCATGGTCCTGTGTACCTCTGGTGAGGATATGAAGCCTCCTCCTCTGCTCAGTTCTGTCCGGATTCTGAAGGCGAAAGAGCAATTTCTCACTTATTATTCTAGTTCTATAGGAAAAGTGCTATTATGTTTTCCTGTGTGCCCACCATTTGTACATTATTATTTGATGAATATTCTTAGGGTTCTTCCTCTAGACCACAGACTGCATCTAGATAGGAAGAGCCTTGCTCTCTTACAACAGTATTTATGTTCCATGTTTATCAGGACTATATAATGTTGCAGTAGCTAGTTTGAATAATTCTAATCAAGGTCTTTATGTTATTTTCTGCTTTGCAGATGAATATCCCTCCCACATAACATACTTCAAATGTCTATCAAAATATTTATTAGCAAGATGTTCATAACTCATATAATTATTGCTAGATCTACACCATTATTTGAAACCCAAATGAACTTTTAAAATTTCTACACTTGCATAAGTCATTTTCCCACTGCTGGGACAAAAACACCTGACACCCACAGCTTGAGGAGGAGTTTTATTTTTGGCTCGAGTTTCAAAGGATTCAATCCAGAATCAGCTGGTTTCACGCAGAAATGGCATGGAGGAAAGCCCTGGCCAAGAAAAGCTGCTCAATTCATGGGAATCAGGAAGCAGAGTGAGAAGGATGAGCGGGGGGCAAAGGTACCACCTCCTCCTCCTAGGCCCTGCTCCTAACAGCACCTTCAGCAATGAACTCATCCTTGGATTAATCAGCTGATCAGCACGGTGCTCCTATGAGCCTGTCCCCTTGCACAAGCCCCATCTCTGAACACATGGGAGTTTTGATGGATATTTTAGATCTAAGCCATAACATTTTATCTTGGCCACCAAAAGGCTTGTGTCCATCTCATTACATAAAAAATTCCAAGAGGCACCAAAAGCCTAACAGCTCCAACATGCCCAAATATCCAAATCTACTCTGACACTCAAGGTAGGCTCTTAACTGTGAACCCATGCAAAACTCAACAAGAAAATAAAATACATCTAAGCACCATTTTTGGCCCACTGGACATGGATTGTAACTGGAGATTTAATTTTCACATGTGGTCAGTGTGGAGGGACAAGCTCATGTGACATAGACAACATGAAGCTGCTCTAACAAACTCACACAAAGGTTCTCACATGTGGGAAGGTTCAGATACGTTGGTGTTGGAAAGGGAGTGGCCTCCTCACCTGAGGAGGTTAATGGGAGCCCACCTGCTCCAACCCACAAGGTGTCTGCGAGCTCTTATCACTTCCTGCTTCTTCCTCAGAAAGGCACAGTCCCTCCTGTGTGTGATGCCTGATTTTGGCCTTGGACAGCATCCACTTGCTAGAATGATGTCTGACTTGGGTGCTCTTGTGGGCCTAGGATGCCCATGTTTCCATCTGTGCCCAGTGTGCTGCTTTCATCCCAGAGGCTGTATAGGCACTGCATGTATAAATGTGTGGATGTGAACTGTGCATGTAAGCAGATGTGCACAGACCTGGTCACCACACAGTGCTAGGGAGAGCTCACATGGGCCCACACCCTCCTGCATAAAGGCTTTGCTGGGGCTACTTGAAGATAGTTAGAAAAGGAACTGTAGTTCCTTGGCTGCTTCCTATCTCCTTTCCTAGAAATTCACTGCATCTCTCAGCTCCACTACTCAGGGAACCAAAGTATTCTCTCTTCCCCTCACAGGATGCTCCAGGGAGACTTCCTGTGCCTGCCTTTCAGTTTTGTTCATTTGAACCCTGTGCTACATGATTTGTATGTGTAACAGGCACACCATGATAGGTGATAACTCCTAGATGGCCAGGTTTGTGTCTGATCATTTTGAATTGCTGTCTTTCCCAGACTACATTCCCTGGCACTATGTGTGTAGTGGTGAATATTAGACAGAGTTATGTGAAAAGTAGTCCTTTATATATTTAATGTATTCAATTTTGGATGATGGATATGCTTGGGATGCACCTCAGCCTTTCTCAGTAAATGCATATTAAGCACTTTCTGTGTGCAAGGCACAGCTGAAAGGGGGGATCCAGAGCCTGGTTATTCAGTGTTTGTGGCCAGTGTTTGGACTGACATTTGGAGGATGTGATTAGAGGCTTCTTCCTCTGGAAAAAAGTGTTGTCTTGGTCACTTTCCTGTTTCTGAGTCATAATGCCAGACACCCACAGTTTTAAAAAAGGAGACCTTTATTGTCCCACAGTTTATGAACCATTTCCATTGCAGTAGGTGAACTCCAGGGCAGAAGCAGCATGGTGGTAGAGCCTGGCAGAGGTCACGGCAGCTACAAAGCAGAGTGACGGTGATATAGGGGAATGAAACTCCCTACCTACTATATGTCCAATATGAGTTCATGTTCTCTAACACTGAAGAATGAATTTTAGGAACAATGGAGGTTAAGAGCAGAATATATTTATTGAGAGAAAGGAAGCTTCTGCCTGAGAGAGATAGAAGGGTCTCAGGTGGGTTGCCAAAGACTCTGTCTTTTCTAGGGACTTTTATAGAGTAAAATCATGGGATGAGACTAGTTCAAGTGGGGAAATCTTGGGAACTTGCAAGGCAGACAAGGATAAGGTGGGACAGAACTATGATTAGCCAGTCAAATTAATTACTTAGGTAAAATTGATTAAACTGAGAACAAATGGGAAAGCGAGTCACGTAGAAAGCAAGCATTCTTACATGGAGCAGTGACCCTTCCAGTAGTGGGTTGAGATGGTGACTCCTGACTTCCTCAGGGTGATTGAGAACTACTTAGAATATCAGTCCTTAAAATATGGGTGCATTTGTTTGATCTTTTGTCTTGAGTCCTGGCCCACAGTAGGAGGTGTCTGTCTCCCCCACAGTTACAAGGTCTCTGGACTTCTGCAATGGACCTAGCCCTGTCTCACTGCCTATAATATCTCTAACTAAGTCAACTGCCTATAACAATCCCCCCTCTGAAGAAGTAACCCGAACTGCCATGAGGGGAAATGGGCAACTAATCGGGCTTCTTCAGGCTGAAGGGGGTCTTAGTTGATGATAGGCAGTCAGAGGTACTGCTGCAGAGATTCTGCCTAGAGGCCCTCGATAGACACCAGGCATCTTTAGCTTGTGTAGGTGTACAGCTTTAAGTCTGGAGGAAACAAAAGCAAAGAAACAATTAAGTATGCAGGAACCAAATAATAGAATTAGTAGGATAATTATGAGTACAGTTAACAAAGATTTTTACCAAGAGGAGCTGGAATTAATTCCTATAAGGATGAAGTCCAGGGAATTTTAGAATCTGACATGTCATTGATTTGTCATCTAATATCTTGAATAGCTATTGAGATATTAGCAGAAGGGTCAGGAATGTATACACATTTAGTTTTTACAATTGCGTAAGTGCTGTTGTTAGAATGTCTAATGTCAGCCAATTCTGGAGGATGACCTGTCTCATTAATTTTACTTCTTCATTTAGGAGAGAGATCAGCTGCAGTGTCATTTAAGGCTCACTGAGTATAGTTAAGGCCGTGAGATAGATAGATAGATAGATAGATCAATCACATAACTCTCTGGACAAAATCTGGTGGATCCCAGTAAAAAGAATCTAAAAGGAATCTAGCATATTATTGGTTTCATCTGTATGATTAACAGATTTTTCATCTGTATGATGAACAGAAATTGTTGTTTAGGCAACAAAAATTTCTAATCAAAGCATATATAATCAAAGCATAAGTAGTAGGGCTGACACTTAAATTTAGAAACTGTTTCTAAATTATAGCAGTTGTAACCCACTGGATCTTACATCCTTTTGTTGATGGAGTCTGACATTTTGTCATAAATTCTTCTAGCTTTAGTTATAATTATCTCTAAATTTTTGATAATGTAGGAGAACCAAATTAATACATTATTTTGACAAATTAAACTCTCTTAGGTTTTTCTATATAAACAACAATATGTACTATATTTGTAAAAACCAGTCTCGGCATCATTTTGATTAGTTGGCAACTTGGATATATATATTACAGCATTTAGACAGGATAAAATCTTTCCAGGATTGGTGTCAGGCTTTTAGACATAACTAAAAAGATGAGTGAAGAGAAAGTTATCCCAGTTACAGTTTAAATAACCTATAGTTTGTGACTGTATTGAGTTACAGTGCCTGGAAAGAAGACAGGAGTTGAGCAGGACAAAGAGACATGCACCAATGTCTAGCAATGGGCTGGTTTGTTTTTTTTTTAATTTTTTTAAATTTTATTTTAAAAGGGAGTAAAATTAAACACAACAAAACAGAACAGAATGGGACATAAGAAAGCATAAATTTCAAAGCTAGACAGCCAGAGATCTTCACTATCTGTCATATTGTCTCTTGTTTTCTTCCAAATGGTTGTCCTTATCTTTGCATATGGAGAGCTCATACTAAATAACATAGCCAATCTTTTCACAAGATGTGTAATTCACTGGCTCCCACTTGCTAGGCAGGGGGGACTGGAAGAGGAGACACGGGTTGGGGGACAGGACGACATGAGATGTCTGATTCTCAGCCCACATGCAGGCAGGATCACAGTCACCCCCCAGAGACAGGAAGAGTTCCTTGTTCTCCCGGCACCCCAAGTCAACCGCACATGCAGGTCCCCATGCACCAGGGTCTCTCTCCTTTGGGCCACCGGAAAGTCTGCCACACTCTCAGCCATCCCCCAGAGAGGGGACGGCTTGTTTTCCCAGCACCCCGAGTCAACCACACAGTGCAGGTCCCGATGTGCCAGGGTCTCTCCCCTGCAGACCCCCCCAAAGTCCGCCATACTCACCTGCTATTTCTTTCTGATGAATTGACCATTCCATTTCCACAGTTCTGAATCGCCAACAGACCACAGAAAGAATTCTCGTTAGGCTCCTGTTTGAAACCAGCAGCTACAACGATCTGCTGGCCTTACTTCAGGGCCATGGGCTGGTTTTTTTACCTCTTGTCATGATTACTCAGGGCTCTTCCGGAGATGACAGGCAGAGATGACGGTCTGGTCAGAGGGAGGAGACGAGTGCTCTGAGGCCCTTTAATACTACTGGACCAGCTGATAGGATAGGTCTGAATTCTGGGACCTTGGTCTCCAGTGGTCATCTTTGCAGTTAGAGCATGGCTTGGGGAGCCTCTTAAGTTCCTCTTAAAGTGGCCTGGCTTGTGGCAGTGATAGCAGGTAGGTGTCCTCATCAAGCTCCTCTTGGAGCCCTGAGAATCAGACTTAAGGTCTGTGTTTTTAAAGGCTGGGAATTTAGCTCAGCAGTGAAAGTGCCTGCCTTGCAAGCACTTGATCATGAGTTCAATCCCGAGTACAAAAAAAGAAAAAAAGAAAAGAAATAAAGGCCACAAAAAAGGCAGCCATATTTTGGTCTCTTTGTTTTCTCTTTTTGGTTTTCTCCCAGTCCTGATTATAGAATGCTAAGGAGGCAGTTTTTACTAAAGAATCAAGTGAACTACCGGAAGCAAAAGCTATCTTTTGTAACTTTTTTTCAAATATCTGTAGTTGACTGGTTCAAAAACATGTCTTTAAGCAAAATCTGTCCTATTGAATCAGGATCTGTGGACATGTGTTTTACTAGTGCCTCTGATAAACAATCTAAGAAGTCAGAAGAGCTTTTACCTTTCTTCTGAGAAATAGCTGACAATTTAAAATAACCAGAAGGCTTGGTTTTTGTCCTTCTTAGACCTTGGAGAATACATGTTTGAAGATGTCTCTTGCTCCAATCTCCTGTTTTGTTGTCAGGCTACTTGGGGTCTTAGGTGGGAATTGCTTGTGCACCAGTAGAAACCGGTGTTTCTGCTGGCTATCTTCTGGCCTTCTAAAATTAACAATATGAGATTCATGTCCAAAGGCAACAGCAGCCTGTCTCTCACTAGAAGTCAACATTTGATTTAAGAATAACATTACATCTTTCTAGCCTAGCTTACAGCTCTGAGTAATTCTTCAAAAGACATCAGTGTACTATTCGTCAGGGTCATCTGAAAATTTTCCTAGTTCTAGTTTAATTTGCTTTAAGTCACTGAGGGAAAGAGACCTATGAATGGGAGTAATCTCATAAGGATTATAAGTATACCTGGAGCATAACTAAGAATTATCTCTTAATATAAAGAAAGTTTCAACATAATTCAAATTCTAACCATTTTTCCTCTTTCTTACAGTATGATTTTAGTTGTAAAAGAACATCATAATTAATACTTCCCTCTGTATTCCATTTTGGCTCTAGGGCTTAAGTAGGCCACACACTCATGCAGAGAAATACCAATGGGGCTCTTTTTCAACGTGGAAGGGTAGAACATCTTCCAGTGCTTAAGAATGCATTCCAAAGGAGTAAGGGGCTTTGGCATTGAGTTGCCCATGTTTGTAATGCAAAAAGCAAGGCCTAAGGGTATGAAATCTTTTTTCAGGACCAGGAATCAAACTCAAGAACTTTTGCTGAGCTTTGTCCCTAGCCCTATACTGCAAGAAACTTTGATACTGAGCTATTTTAGCTATGCAAAAAGGAGATAAATTAAGGCATCCCTTTTTATTCCTATTTGATAAGTGTCCTCAAGGTGTCCCTCAGGTTGATTCTGCTCCAGGGCAGGTGGATACCCTCTGGAGAGAGTAGAAGATAGATTCAGCCAGCCTATCCACCCTTGGCCTGGCGCACAATCTTATCTTCCCAAATAGCTCATGAGCTTTGTTTCCATAAGGAATGCTTAAAGAAAGAAGCATAGGGCTGGGGATTTAGCTCGGTGGCATAAGCGCCTACCTGGCAAGCGCAAAGTCGTGAGTTTGATCCCCGGTAAAAAAAAAAAAAAAGAAGGAAACATAATAAAAGTGTAATAAACGACTACTTTGTTTATTGAAAGAGAGCATACGTTAAAAGGTGAGTTGGAAGTAGAGCGCTTCAAGTAACTCACCTCTAGAGATAGAACAATTGACCCAATTAACTAGAGTAGCTTTGCCCCATACACTAGTATAGAGAAGTCTCCAGACACTAGTCTCTCATTTAGTTATCTAGGTAACCTTTCCTAGTAAAACAGGACAAAGCTATACTTTATTAAAATTTTTTTTATCTTTGAAGCTCACAGTTGAAATTTATAAATTATCATCTAGCAATCACTTTTTACCAGTCTTCTAGACACACAGAAAAGGCTATTTACTCTTAATTAACATATGTGAGACACAAATGCAAATCATTCCCTGCTAGTTTTTTGAAATGTAAAAAGCTGTTTTAGAGTTCCTTAGCCTAATTTTTGAAAGAGGTAGTCTAACTGCCTGAAAAGTTTAGGAAACATCTTTAGTTTACTAGCAGAAAGATATAAGTAGATAGGTTAAGTGGAGGTTTTCTGTGATTGGGAGCCAGTGCCCACTGAGGAAACCTTGGGTGTCTTGGCCATGACAGTTGTTCTTAGTTTGCATTGGCCCATACAACCAGAGATCAGTCTCCAGAAAGGAATCCAGCTGCCTGGTTAACACTACACTGACTCTATTGGTCACTGGCTTCAATGAGGATTCATGAAACAGATGCTGGGGAAACCTGTCCTCTGCTTTTATGACAGCTGTTATAGGGATTAGCTGTCAGAGTAACCACCGTGCATCAAAGTTCTATAAGGGATAGTTAAAAGCCTGAGCAAGGTCACTACCTAGTATGCTATAAATTTATAATGAAGGTTTTAAAGTCCACAATTTGAAAGGTTGGGAGCCTCCTTATTCTAAATGTGTTTAGGTCTCATAAATGTGCTGCTTTGGAGAATAGCTCCTTCCCCATTGTCACTTGGGAGTTGGTTCTCCCCACAGTGTCTCAGGTTCAATCTCCAGAGGAGATTGTGGCCCAGAACACTAATCCAGAACACAAATGCTTATGGCAGCTTTATCAGTATTGCCAAAAAGTCGAAGTAACCAACCTATCCTTCAGTAAGTGAATGAATAAACAAACTGAGGTATAGTCATCCAAATACTATTCAGTGATTAAAAGAAATATGCTAGGAAGCCATAAAAGTAAATTCATATTATTGAGTTAAGCCAATCTGGAAAGACTATACCATATGATTCCAAGTTATCTGACATTCCAGAAAAGGCAAAACCATAGAGGCAGTAAAGAGATGGTGGTTGTCAAAAGTTCAGGGCCAGGACTGGGAGGTGCAGCTGAATAGGTGAGACCAGTGATTTCTTTTTTTAATTTTGTCTTTTTCTGTCTTTGTCTTTTGAGATAGGGTTTCTCTATGTAGTTCAGGCTGACCTTGAACTTATTTTATAGCCCTGGCAGGGCTTGAACTTGCAGCATCCTCCTATCTCAGCCTCTCGAGTGCTGGGAATACAGCCATGTGCCACTACGCCCAGCCTGGAGATTTATTTAGAGAGGTGAAACTGTTTTGCGTGACACTACAATGATAGCTGCCACTACACATTCATTAAAGTCCACAGTATGCACAATACCAAGAGTGAACCTTAGTGAATAGTTTTTGAAAAGATCACTTGTGAGACTGGGGATTTCTAGGTGGAATACAGAATGTGATATTTCAATCTAACTATATGCAAAATGAGTGAGACAACCCCACTAGAGAAAGTCAGGGGCTGACGCAAAATGGAGAATCTTGAAGCCCAAAGATGGAGGGAACGGAACATAATCGCTGTAGTGTAGTTGACGAGTTTGCTTTCCTCAGGAATACAGCTTCACGTACAGATAGGACTGTGCCTGTGCAATAGATGTATGTGTCCCCACAGGTCAGTACATGTGTGTGCATCTCCTTATGTGGTCTACTAAGAGTCTCCAGTGACCACCCTATAGAAAAGAGCATACCCAGACCAGATCTTGGCTTCCAACACCACTTTCTAATACAAGGACCAGGATTTGAAGAAATGGCCGAGTCTAGAACGAGGGTGGGAAATATATAGGATGACTGCAGGACATCACAGAGTACCAAAAAGAGGAAATTTGGTGGTTGGGGGGTAGGTTGTGTCAAAGGGATGTGGGAGCCAATTGACAGAGATCTCAGTGGTAGCTAAAGCAGGAACAATCCTAATAACTAAAGGATCACAGATTATAATTCAAAGTATAATATAAATATACACAGGTATTGAATGCAGATGTCTTGTGCTCTGGGTGAATGATTTGGAAATGACAGTGCACAATGTATGTATCATTGTTGACCCTCAATTGATGTGTTTTGAAATTTTGTTTTATATATATTTTTTTCTCTTTGAAATAAAATGGATTTGAAAATATACATATATGTATGTATATACATATATATGTGTATATATATATATACACACATATGCATATATACATAGGTACCTAATGATATAAACAAGCAATTTTTAGCATACAGATTTTTTTTTTTGAGACAGGGTCTCACTATGCAATTCAGGCTGGTCTTGAACTCACTATTTAGCCCAGGCTGGCCTTGAACTTGCAGCATACAGATATATACCTAAATGTTTTCCATGTTCATAACTGTTTATTTAATTTCAGTGTCCAATCAGTTATTGATAATGTGTAGTTATAATTAATTTTGTATTTTGACTGCATCATAATGCCATGCTGAACTCAGTTTTTTAGTCCTAAGAAACTTTTTGTAGTTTCTGTGGATCTTCTACCTCAATAATCATATCTTCAGTGACCAGTGACCATTTTGTGTCTTTTCTACTGCATGCTTTGTATTTCTTTTTCTTACCCTATTATGGGAGCCAGGACTTTCTATATAATAATGAATATGTGTTGGGAAAAGATATCTTTCCCTTTTTTCTGGCCTTAAGGGCAAAATATTGACTCTCACTATTAAGGGTGATGTTAGCTTTGAATTTTGTCATCAATTCCCTTTATCATGTTAAGAGAATTTCCTTCTATTGCTAGTTAATTGAGAGTTTTAAAAATTATTATTATTGTAAGAAATGGTAAGAGAGCATAAGATACAAAAAACTCAATAAACACATTGAAAGGACAAGAATCTGCTTAAAGGGGAAAAATAACATCTCAGGGGAAGTGAGGAAAAAGAAAAAGGAAGGGAAAAGAAAAATATCTAAAATTATATAAACATACTTAGGATAGCTAAGATGATTGTGCTACAAATTCTATAAGTTTTTGGAACAAAATAGTTAACATTCATAGGATTGGAACAATTGTGCATATTATTGTATGGTGATCTGAGGAGCTCTTGAAGATCATTATATAAAATAACAACCCTAGTTACACTCATACCACCTTGTTCTGAAGGCCTATATTGTCAGTGTTCTGGGCTCTTTGCTATTGTTGTTTATATGTCTTTTTCGTTTCGTGTTTTTCTAGGAATTTGTTTTGTTTTGTTTTTCCCTCTAATACACAAAGAATAGGTATACATGTAGAGACTCATGCATGCGTAGAACTTCTAAACAGTTTGTGAGAATCGATTATATAATACACGATGAAATGAGCAGCTACTGTGAAGAAAAAGAGACACTAAGGTACCCAGTGCTGATTCCATAGCGTCATGATATGAAATCCAGCAATACTATTATTCTTTGTTCAGAGTGATTTTAGTTTGTTTTGTTTTGTTTTGTTTTGTTTAATTTCAACATATGTGAAGGTGTGGACAGCTATTTTGAAGAGAATAAGAGACACTATGACAGCCATTGTTGACTTCCTTATTGTCTGGTCTTGAAGATCTAAAATTCCTTCATCATCCTGTTCTGATCAGTTTTATACTGTTTTGTTTTGTATGAATTCACTGTATGCAAAGATATGGACAACTATATGAAAGAAAACAAGAGACAATATGTTAGACAGTAAAGATCTCCGATTGTCTTGCTTTGAAATCTGTGTCTGTTACATTATTTTCTTATGATCTGTTTTGTTCTGTTTAATTTTACCCTCTTTAAAATAAAATTTTTTTAAAATGCAATAGGAGAAAACTTAGATGATTTTTTAAAATACTGATTTAAAGTTTGTTAAGATCTTAAGTACTGGAAAATGCTTAAAAAGTAATTAACCTTAAATTACAAGAGTGGACAGATAAGAAAATCATTGTCTACTCTAAAAAAGTTATTATTATTATTTTGTTTTGTTTTATTTTGTTTTTTTGAGACAGGCTCTCACTATATAGTTTAGACTGGCCTTAAACTCACTTTGTAGCCCAGGCTGGCCTTGAACTCACCATGATCCTCTTACTCAGCCTCCCAAGTGCTGGGATTACAGGTGTGTGCCACTATGCCCGGCCAGAGAGTTTTAAATTATGAATGGATATTTAATTTCATCAAATGTTTTTTCTGTGTTTATTGATATGATCATATGAGTTTTGCTTCTTTCATTTAGTGATATTGATAGATATCAGATGTTGAACCAAACAAGCCTGGGATTTGGGAAGATACTCAACATCACCTTGATGCAGCCTCTTCTCTCTCTCCATCTCTTTCTTTTTCTTCTCTCTCTCTCTTGCTCTCTCTCTCTTTATATATATATGCAAATCAAATTCTGATATATACATATTCAGCTACATATTTTTGTTTAGAAATTTTTTGTCCATTTTTATGAGGAATATTGTTCTAGAAGAAAAGCCTTTTTTTCTTGTCATATCTTTTTCCAGTTTTGCTATCAGTATAATACTGACCTATAAAATGAATTAGGAAGTATTTTCTCTTCTGTATAGAATTGTATTCTTCTGTTTCCTTTTCTGTCTTCTTTTGAATTATTGAAGGGTTTTTAGGATTTAATTTTAATTTACATAATAATGAGCTGTTCCTTTGTATAATATTTTTAGTGACTACTATTTAAATTATGGTAACATCCAATCTTAGACTTTTTTTTCGTACTGGAGATCAAACTCGTGACCTCACGCTTGCCAGACAGATGCTTACACTGCTGAGCTAAATCCTCCACCCTTCTTAGACATTTTTAGATTTCATGTTTTATCAATTCAAGATGCAAAATTCTTACTTTCCTCATTTTATACTATAATTGTCATATGTAAAGTGCTATAATTTTTGCTTTCTTTTTTTGTGGTGGCACTGGGAATTGAACTCAGGGCCTTGTGCATGCTAGGCAAGCACTCTACTAATTTTTGCTTTCAACAGCTACATAGTTTGTTTATTTTTTTGAGACAAGGTCTTGCTGTGTAGTTCAGGCTGACCTTCAACTTACTATGTAGTCCAGGCTGGCCTCAAACTTGTAGCGATCCTCTTGCCTCAGCCTCCCAGTACTAGGATTATAAGTATATACCACTACACCCAGAATATATATATATATATATATATATATATATACACACACACACACACACACACACACACGTGTGTGTGTGTGTGTGTGTGTGTACTGTTTGTTTGTTTTGTCTTTTATCACAGCTCATGTTTATTTAACCAGGTCTTGGCCATTTCTTTTGTCTGTCCTTCATTCTTGAACTTTCATCTTCTTTTGGCCTAACAAACTTCCTCTAGAGCTTCTTTTAGACCAGGACTACTGAGGACAGGTTCTTTTCATTTTTTCTGGGAAAGTTTTCAGTTCACCTTCATTCCTGAAAGGTACATTTGCTGAGGTTCTGGGCTAACACATTTTTCCTTCGGCCTTTGAGGTATGGTTCCACTCCTTCCTCTGCATAGCTCCCAGGGAGAATCCACAGTCAGACACATTCTTCTTCTGTGTCGAATGTGGCATTTTGCTCTGACTGCTTTCAACATTTTAAATAAATTTTGTTTTCTAGCTGTTTGATTGAAATAATTCTGGGCCTGGTTTTCTTTTAACCTATATTATATTTGGGGCTGCTTATCTTCTTGAACTAGAAAAATTATCTTTCACTGAATTTGGGGAAATTCTGGTCATTATTTAAAATTTTTTTCCTTCAGGGGATAAAATAGCATAAATTGATATCGTGCTTTTGATATTATCCCCCAGGCCCCTGAAGTTCTATTCAGTTTTTTTCAGTATTTTCCCCTCTGTTAGAGTAGCTTCTCTGGGTAATTTCTCTTGGTCTACCATCAAGTTCACTGGCTCTTTTTTCTGTCATCTCTGATATCGAGCTTATTTGTGGCTCTTTCGGTATTTTTAAAATATTATGTGATTCTACAGTAGAGTACTTGAGAGCTGCTGACTTAACACCGTCAGCCTTCAGTGTCCTCACTTTTAAAAAATAAGGGAAAAGCACCCATTTTGCCATCTTCCTGGGACCTGTAGGGGACCTAAGGAGTGTCATCACTAAGCAGCAAGAGAAGAGAATTTACCAGATCTGGTCGAGAAAGGCTAGAGCCCCAGGAGTTCCTTTACCAGCCTGAGGGTGGGTTTGGGGATAGTGGTGTTGTGTTTACCAGGAACAAGGACCAGGGTATCTGATGGCAGAGCTCCGCTGTGATCTTGCTCATTAGCTGAGGCTGTAAACATGCAGAGCCAAGGGCTTTGCGAACAGCCCTGCTAAAAACCCAAGGCAACAGGCAGGGAGTGGACTCTAGGGACAGAGGTCAAAAATTTCATTTTAAAACACATCCTTACACTAGAAACAGTGTACAGGTTTCATGGAAATCTACCTTTATCATACTGTATAGGACATTTTAAGTTAACAAATTCATGATTTGGGCTACCTGGAGAGTCACCACTTATAATTACAGTGAGGATCACATGGCTAGAATCAGAATTGCAGTTGCATTTGCTGATAGTACTTAGTGGTATCCCAGAAAAACTATGTTTCAGTATTACACAGTTGTGTTAAATGCATGATTCATTGACATTACTTATTTTATTCACATTTAATACAGTATTATACATTTTAATACCCTTACATGGTACCAGTTAATTTAAGAGTAGATATTTCAACTAAAGCTAGTCTCTTCTTGTTAACAGAATATCCAAGGTATCTCCAAGCAACCAATTCAAATTACTACACCTCAAAAATTTCAAGGTAATATATTTCTTTCTACTTTGCTAGAATCTCAGGTAGCATCTTTTTAAACTCTGGAATGTTTGAAACTGCTTTTCTATGCAACTGCTTTGCTTTCCTAGTTATTCTCTTTATTTGTGTGACTAGGATTTAAATATACATTGAAAAATAAAAACAGCTGCAGTGATATGGTACGTCCCTTTCAGCAGTTTACAAGTTAAAATAGACAATAATTATACCAGGGAAGTAGATCCCCTCCTACTATCTCTCCCCTACCGACTTCCCAATAAAAAACACAAGTGTACAATAGCACTGGCTTTTATTAAAGTCTGAAAATTGTTGGAAATGTTTATAAAAATACACCAACGTTCTTTCTTTTGAGCTATCCCACTGTAATCTTGATAGTCACATTTCTGAAAGAGGAAAAGTTCACATTTTACAAAGCAGTACCATATCACCCATTCCCCATAACTATCTGCATCAGGGCCGCCCTTGGGGCTGCGCAGGAGGGCATAGCAGCACCCCAAGGCACCTTTTCTAAACACATGTGGGCACCCTCAGCACCCAAGAAGGTGGCCCTGCCACTCTGTCTCCTACCACCCCTTTAAGATCTGTCCCTGGGAGATCCTAGCTGCACCCTTGCATTCTGCTAGTCAGCAAGGCTTTCGCTGGAGTGTTCAGGTGTTAATCTTTGCCTTTTTCTTTCTTTGTCAAGAATTCTAGACATAACTGGAAGTTGTAATAGCAAAAAACCTTCACTAGATTTTAATAATGTTATTTTTAAGTTACATTAATAGAAATCACAAAAAAAATCTAGACTTTTGATTTTGGATGACATTAAAATAGCTCTGTATTGAGGAACAGCTGCAAGCCAGCTCCTGACCACACTCACCACATGTTCTTGAAATGACATCCAGGTGAAGAAGACAAGACTCTCACGATCTCCCCTAGAGCCCTGTTTGTCTCCTCCAAAGGCCACACCTTCCTAGCAGCAGGTACGTGCAAGCCTTGGAGGAGGGAGGCCCCCAGTCCCTGTGGCTCACTTTTACGCATTTCCATGCAACTCAAATACTTACCATAGAATAACTCAAAGGTACTTATAGATCTCATTCTTTCAAATAAATCCTAAGGCAAATATTTATTTGAAACAAAGTTTTCTTACGCACAACACATAATAACAGGTTTTTGGCTCCAGTGTCCCCTCGCTTTGCCTTGTTTA
Source organism: Dolichotis patagonum (assembly GCA_004027295.1). Lineage (NCBI taxonomy): Eukaryota > Metazoa > Chordata > Mammalia > Rodentia > Caviidae > Dolichotis > Dolichotis patagonum. Next base: position 5,766 of record PVJX010011264.1, on the reverse strand, counting down.
GTTCCCGCATACCCCTGCCTGGCCCATTTGGTCTGTGCATCTCCTCCTTGACCCTCATCACTGTTCCCTCCCCTTGCTCACTCACTGGCCTTACCAAATAATTTATTCCAATTCTCTGTTTCCCCTTGCTAGAATTTAAACTCTATGGGGAAAGAGAATTTTGTCTTTTGTTCAGTAACAGCCCATGCACAGAGCCTGGCACCTCTAATTCCTAAAGCTGCAATGTGTAGAATGGATGAATGCACAAATCAGTGAACACTGCCCACACTGGAGATGTTGTTGGTCTGGAAAGAGGCAAAGGGGATCTTTGAAACTGTCTAATAACTGTGCCCTGAGGCTAAAGAAACTGGGCACAAGGGAGGGGAGGGCGCCTGAGAGTAGGCTGGGGCAGAGCAACAGTGGACAGCTGGTGAGACCGGCATTAACACAGAGCTGTCTAACAGACTTTTCACAGATTGAATTGCGCATTCTTGCACATTTATCTGGGGATCCAGAACTTCTGAAGTTATTCCAGGAATCTGAAAGAGATGATGTATTTTCTACCCTGACTTCACAGTGGTAAGATAATAAGCCACAATATTGTCAGATGATGTTACATGTCTGAAGTTATTCCAATGCTATTTTCATAACAAAAAAGTTGAATTTTTCTCTAGTAGTTAATCATTTTGAAAAGGACAGAGAGCTAGGATGCCAAGAGTTTCCTAATTACTAGCGGGTTGATGGCTCTTCCCTACTGACAAGGAACAGGATAGGAATGCTGGAAAAATAAGTGAGTTGCACTTCAGGAAGAGGGAGCCCAAGTGCTAGTCCTACAAGCAGCTGACTCTATGAAGGAGGGTGAATATCCTTTGTGTGTTCCCTTGCCCCGTCAGTACTGGATTGTAGGTGGCAATCCCTGTCCGAGCAGCAGCTCTGCAGACACAGGTGGCTGTGGATGCAGCTCTGTCACAGGAGGCCCCACTTTCTGTTTGTATTACTGTGGCTTTTCCTCCTCCTGGTGGAGGACCTGCCAGTGGCTTCAGGTAGGTAGAGAGGGCATGTGCAGGGTTCTGCTCTCCACAGCTCTCTGTGGCATCTTTTGTACCCATTTCCAGAGCAGTTGTGCTGTTCTACTTCAGCAAGTTGACACAACTATGCTCTGAAAAGGAAGACCTGGTGATCCTGGCTTCCCTGGGCCATCAGGTGCTCACTTGGGCCAGGTAGCCACTGCCCACACAAAGTCAGGAGTTTTTGTAAGGAAGAGAAGGGCAAGGGGTCGGCTGTTGGAAGGTCACTAGCCTCCCCCCGGGCAGCTGCAGGTACCGCCTGCCACTCCTATTGGGCCTTCCCCTCAGATGCTTCCTGCAGCCCTTCTCCTTCCTGCCTCATCTCCTGTTGCCTTCTTGCCCTGGAGAATCACTGGGGTGGCACTTTAGGAACACTGTCTCTTGCCCACACAGAGCCCTAACCTGTTCTTCACATACTCTTGCCTGTTGCTGTCACTGCCTTCCTGAAGGCACATGAGCTCCATGAGAGCCTGGCTGCACTCCCAAGTCCAGGGCAGGTGCTAGTTGATCTCTGGCCTTGTTGCTGCCCACTCCCTGGTCCTCAGGGCTGCCCACCTCTGTCAGCTTTCTCCTGCCCTTGGACTCAGGAAGTCTGCAGACAAGTCCTCAGGGGTCCTGCCAAACCCAGGGGTCCTGACCTTTGCCAGTACTGCTGCTGCTGTCCAGTCCCCAGTCACCCACTACACAACTACTCTGGGCCCTGCTGTGCCCACCAAGCCTGGGGCTCACAGAGGATTTGTCAAATACATGAGTGGATATGCAGAGTTCAGACTTCCCTGTGCTCACCAAAATGCCACCACCAGAAGACTCATTTGAATAATAAAATTCAGGAAGTATTTTATGTATAATAGCAGGGCATGAGAACTTTATTATGCTTACACTCCAAGCTGAAGAGTAGAAAGTTGTTGAAAGTGTGTTTGATGGTGACTGCAGGATGTGTCATCCCAGCACCTCTGACTGCTCAGTCAGGGTCTAGGGATGGAGCAGTGGATAGTGAAGACACTTATGGACCCTCTTGTGTCTGTACTCAGCACCAAGAACCACCCAATGCTCATTAGCCTTCTATCTGCTTGCTGGTCTCTATCCCTGCATGTTCTCCACTACCACTTTCCCATCTCGTAGCCCACATGTTGAGAAAGTCGTGAAGTGGGGCAGTTGAGTCCCAACAAGCAAGTCATACAACTCAAGAGTGATCTGGAATGTCCTCAGTACTAAGTCTCATCAGCTACTCCTAACACTGTTAATTGTTCCACAGTGTCTGCCCTTCTCTCAGTCCTGAAAGAGGTCTTCCCCTAAAAAAGGCTCCCAAACACCCTTCTGCTATGCCTCTGTCCTCCACGTCCTCCTCCCACCATTCTACAGCTCCTGTTTCAAAGACAATAAGGAAACACTAGGAGCAACTTCATTTTCTAGAAACCAATGTTTTGACAACCACAAACTACCAAAACCTAACTAAAAAGAATTAAACTGAATATTCCTGTAACTATTAAAGAAATTCAATTAGCAACTTGAAAGCTCCTGAAAAAGAAATCCCAAGGCCCAGATAGTGTCACTTGAGAATTTTACTAAACATCTAAACAAAAATCAACATCAGTTTTGTACAACTTCTTCCCAAAACTAGAAAAGAATCACTTACAATTTGTCTATGAATTCATTCAGCATAAACCCTGTTGCTAAAACCCTAGATAAAGAGAGTCGAAAAATAAAACAAAACTACAGATCAATATTACTCACAAATTTAAGTGTGGAAATCTTCCACAGAGTATTAGTAAACCAAATCCAGTAATATATAAAAACTTGTATACCACATGTAAGCAAATTGATCAGTGTACTCCATCATATTAAGCTGAAGAACAAAAAATAGCATCATATTAATTGATGCAAAGCTTTTGACAAATTCAGCACCAATCATGATAAAAATAATTCTCACCAAGTTAGAAATAGTTGGAAAAACCACAATTAGATGAAGAACATATGTGTTAAGAAAAAAAAAAAAGCAGCCAACTGCATAATTAAGAGTGAAGAGCACAATGCTTTTCTCCGGGGACCAGGAATAACTTATTAATATTGAGTATTAAAATTTCAGTCACTCCAAAAAAATAAAGAAAATAAATACATGCATATAAATTGGAAAGGAAGAAATAAAACTATTTACAGATGAGATGACTGTCCATGTAGAAAATCCCAAAGAATCATATAAAGAATATATGAAATTTTTTAAAATTCTAGAACTAATAAATGAGTCAAACAAGATCCAAGATGAAAACACACACACAGGGGGCTGGGGATTTAGCTCAGCAGCATAAGTGTCTGCCTTGCAAGCATGTGGTCATGAGTTCGATCCCCGGTACCAATTAAAAAAAAAGAAAACACACACACACAAAATCACATTTCTATAAACTGACAATGAACACAGAGAATGAAATTTAAAACACAATACCATTTTTAATCACTTCAGAGAGGATGAAATATGACAGTCCTTGGTTTGCAGTTTCAATTTCAATTTTTTTAATATAGTGTAAAAACCATGTGCTTACGGTGGAAATTGCACTTCAAATTTTGAGTTTTAAAGTCTTCCTAACCTGCTGGTGTGTGGTATGGCTCTCTCCATGTGGTCGGCGCAGGAAGCCACAGCTCCTGGTCAGTCCTGTGGTCATGGGGCAAACAACCAACATTCACAGTGTGCTGTGTTGCTAAGTGAGGGTATTCAGCAGATCAGACACACAAGGATCCCACACTCAGTAGGTCAGGCATTCTGTACTTAATGCATCCCACCTGCTGTCTTCAGCACCCCCCTACCTGTTCAGCACTCTAACTCTGCGATACAGCACCCTATAGAATAGCTACCGTGGACCACAGGATGGTTCTTCCTCTCCAATCGACATGCCATTTATTTCTTTTTTTATAATATTTTCCATTTATACTGGGTTCACCAGGATATAATGTAGTTGTAAGTCTATGAGTTACTTGTGCTTAAATGTCCAGCTAACAAAATATGTGCAGGATTTTATGCCTCAAATTACAAAATGCTGATAAAGGAATCAGACATCTAATAAATCGAGAGATGTACTATATTCATGATATGGAAGTTTCAATATACAAATGTGTCAAGTTTCCCTTAACTTAATTTAGAGGTTTATAATGCTGTCCCTATTAAAACTGAGTCATGAGTGTTTATATAACAGAGATGTTTATTCTAAAATGTGGGTGAAAAGGCACAGACTCTAGAAGAGCTAAAACAATCTTGGTGAATAATAAACTGGTAGGAATCATTGCCTTATACTAAGATTTAATATATAGCAATCAAGAGACTGATGTTGGCAGAAGTACAGATATGGATCAATGGAACAGAAAAGAGAAATCAGAAATGGTTCCACACAAATGTGCTCGGCTGATTTTTTTTTTTTACAAAGGTTTAATGTATGAGACAGAAAATAATTCCCTTCAGATTCATGTCAAGCTGGTCACACATAAAAACTGATATGCAAGCTTCGTGTCTACATTGGATAGTATATGTCTTTCCTACATTTTTATTAGGTTGTATTAGTTTTTGGAAGAACTTCAAAAGTAAGAAGCTTTGCTTCTAATTCCCTACCAGCAATAGTAATCCAACATTTGTGACTTATAATTAGTTGCTGTGGAAATGATTTTTATGTTCCAAACAGAGGACTAGAATAGCACGTGATAAAAAAGCAGATCAAATGCACTTCAAAATGTTTGTTCTCTGTAAATGCCTTATTGTTTGAAACCAAAAAAGCAAAAAGGCAAATATTCTGAAGTATTTAGTAACATTTTCAAAGAGTAACAATTCCCTTGAAGACTCTATAGTCACATGTAAAGAGGAGGTTTGGAAGATGCCGTGACCCAGTGCGGCTCCTGAGGTTCCTGGGGTTAAGGACCTGCGAGAGGATGAGAAAAATAGAGAAAAGACAAAATAGAGAAAAGGGTCAGGTGGAGCCCTTATCCTCCTGATGGAGAAAAGGAACTGCTCAACCACTGTGCACCTTTATTTATATACTGGGAAAGATGCTGTCAACTTCAGCCCCTCTGCCTAGCAACCCATTGCCTGGCAGGCCTGGGCCCCTTGCCTTGTTGGTGCTGGGACACCTTGTTTACATAGCTTGTTTGGGTCTTTCTGCTTTTTCTGGGCTGGCCTTGCTTTAGCTCCACACATGTGATCAATCTCCAGCTTCAACAGGAAGAAACCGTGGAAATACGTGAAGCTGCACTTTGACAGACCTGCACCTGAGCTGGAAAGCCGGAGTGCTGGAGAGCTGGGCCTGACATCCCAGAGCCCAGAGCCTGTCTCCTGCCTTTGGCCACTGGGACACAGGGAAGGTGTAGCTCTTCACACTGCTGCTCATTGTGACTCCGAACAGCACATCATCCTTTGCAGTCACCTTTCTATCTTTGCCTCTGCCTCATTAGAGGGTTCCTAAATGTTTTACAAAACACAGAATAAAAACATTCCTTATTGGCTATGCATTCAACTCACCATTTTGGGACTGAAATTTTTTTTTTAATTTTATTTAAAGAGAAAACAAAACAAAACAGAACAAAGGGTAGCAACAATACAGTATTCCAAGGAAAAAAGGAAAAGAACAACAACAAAAAAACCTAAAAAAATTATTGCTTGACAAATTACATACTGACTTCTTGGAAATAGTTGTTCAATTTACAAAGTTAAAACATGTAAAGTAGACATTCAAACAGTGAGACT
>PVJX010011263.1:0-54156 GCA_004027295.1 Dolichotis patagonum | reverse complement strand
GAGTCAGTAGGACCTGGCTTCTAGTCTGCCTCTGCCTAATTTGTTTGGTGAATGGGCAACCTTTTTTTTGAGACTGGATTTCACTATGTAGTTCAGGCTGGCCTTGAATTTGCTTATGTAACCCAGGCTGATTTCAAACTCATGGTGATCCTCTTGTCTCAGCCTCCCGAGTGCTGGGATTACAGGTGTGCACCACCACACCCAGCATGGGCAACTTCTTCTTCCCTGTGTTGGTTTTCTCATGCACAGAATGAAGGTACTAGTAAGGCCTTTTAGGGTAGTTAGGAGGATTAGGGAGGTAATACATGTAAAACACAGCACACACTGAGTTCCATCACTGTCTTGCCAAACTCCATTGCCATCAGAGCCTTTCTGTTACACCTAGTGTCGGTCCTTGCCCCAGGGGTCAGTTCAGTCCATGTCATGTGACCCCTGCTCTTGGCACCGGTTCTTTTGTATCAAGATAGAGCAAGGCACAGACAACCAATGGCAGAAAAACAGAATAGCAGAAATAAGGCAGAGAAGATTGGCTGTAATCTCTAATATAGATGGCCTTGAAATATTAACAGAGAGAAACACAGGCAGAGTAGATCAGGAGATAGGGTCCATTGAGATGCTCTATATAGGGAGGCAGTGGGACCAAAAACAAGCAGTGCACCCCATAGGAGTGAAAGGGGAGGAATTGTCTAAAAAAGGGAGGCAGAGGATATTGTTAATTGGGTAACAAGATTTAAAATTTACATTATTCTCACCACTCTGCTTGGATGGATTACGTGCTGTTCCAGTTTGTCTGCTTACACTAGACTTGAGGACATGGTCAGCTATCCCCAAAATAAGAGGACATATTATGGTAATCATCCCTAATTTTCCTATCAACTTAATCTGAAGCCCTTTATAACTTTTACTGTCTTATTATGACTGATCTTATTTGAATCTGGTTTGTTAGATTGCTACTTTGGATTGACTAATTTTATTTAAATCTGTTATGATTGATAGCATCAAGTCTAAGAGTATAGGCAACTATACTGAAGATGACAAGATTCACTAAGATACCCACTCTGGTTTGATTATTACTTGCTTTTGAAGTCTTATAATGTCTCCAATGCTTTGTTTTTATTAATGTTGCTATATACTGCTGAGACATCATGGTAACCATTGTAGATAACCCTGTATTATGGTTTTATGTGACTTTGTTGCCTCATGCTTTTCTAGGAATTGTTTTGTTGTATCTTGCTTTGTTTTGTTTTTACCTCTAATACAGAAAGGATAGATATACATGTAGAGACTCATGCATGTGTAGAGCTTATAAACAGTTTAGGAGAACCAACTATATAACACATGTTGAAATGAACAACTACTTTGAAGAAAAAGAGACACTACAATACCCAGTGCTGATTCCATAATGTCATGATGTGAAATCAAACAAAACTATCACTCTTTGTTCAAAGTGATTTTAGCTTGCTTTGTCTTGTTTAAGTTCAACACATATGAAGGTATGGACAGCTGTTTTGAGGAGAATGAGAGATACTATGACAGCCATTCTTGGCTTCCCTAATGTCTGGTCTTGAAGACCTGAAATGCCCTCCTCATTCTGCTCAGATCAATTCCATACTATGTTGTTTCATGTGAATTCTCTGTATGTGACAATATGGACAACTATTTGGAAGAAAACAAGAGTCAATATGATAGAGAGTGAATATCTCTGATTGTATAGTTTTGAAATTTATGTCTCTTACATTGCTTTCTTGTGACCCGCTTTGTTCTGTTTTGTTGTGTTTAATTTTACCCTTTTGATATAATTGCATGAATATTTGAGTGGGTAATATGGATGACCATATTGCTGTTTTTGTCAGCAATAACGTGGAGCAGAACTGTTAACAGTCTCACTGTTTGAGTGTCTACTTTACATGTTTTAACTTTGTAATTTGAACAACTATTTCCAAGAAGTCATTATGTAATTTGTCAAGTAATAATTTCTTAGGTTTTTTTTGTTGTTCTTTTCCTTTTTTCCTTGGAATTCTGTATTGTTGCTACCCTTTATTCTGTTTTGTTTTGTTTTGTTTTTTCTCTTTAAATAAAATAAAAAAAATAAAATATTCACCATTTAAAAAAAAAAGATAGAGGAAGGCAATTCAGTTAAGAAGGATTGAATTTGACTATTTATCTCTATTTAGAGTCACCGAATATCTCCAAATCTACTCTCCTTGTTTTCTTGAATAGCAGTAGCCCAGGGAACTCTGCCCATTTTGACATGTTTACTTTCTTCTCTTTCTTTCCATTACTCATATTTCCTTTACTGAATTATTGTTTGTTGCTACTGGGAGAGGAATGTAAAACAGCAGTGAAGCAGAAAAAGCAGAGCTCTCCTGGCCCCGTTGGGTTACTGATTGGCCCTGTTTGGCTTACTGATCACGGTACTGGCTGAGGGAAAAGCCCAGATTTCTTTGAACTGAGACAAAAATGAAATTAATGGGCTAATCACAACACCCAGGCCTCAAGTAAGGTGAAATCATAGCTCTAGGTGGTTCAGGATTGCAATATGAGGTCCTGTTACATTTTGGCTTCTCTCTCTCTTTTGTTTTATTTGGTAAAGTTGTTCTGAACTGTTCAACCATCTGAACTCATAGTCAGTGATTTGCCACATATTTATTGAGCCCCTTTAAGGACAAGGCAGGAGGAATAGGGTGAAGAACAAAGCAGACATAGTTAAAGACTTTCAAAATTTGGATTCTATCAGGAAGAACCCCTTACACAAGGAATTCCAGACTAACTGTTGCCATGGTGAAGCACAAGATGCTCTTGGAGCTGGAGGAGGTGTGGGCTACAGAGGCAGACAAGTGGGAAGACTTCCTGATGAAGGCTTTTATACTGCTAGTGAATTAGGAAGGAAGCAGGTAGAAAGCATGTGCCAAGGTCTTGAGTCCAGGAAGAGTATATTTCATTTGGGGAAGGGCAACAATCCTATCGTGGCTGAGGACAGAATGCAATGTCTGGGGAATTGGCGGGGCCAGGCCACTGAGAGCCCTGAAGGCATTTATCTGCAGGACTTGGGAAACCACTCAACAGCACAAGCTGAGGAGTGACACCGTCAAATTTGAATTTGGAAAATGTCAGTGTGGCTGCTGATGGAGGAAGGGGAGAAAGACAGAGCAAAGAAAGTACCTGCAGTAGCCAAGGAAGAAGGAATGGGACCCAGGCGAGGGGCGTGAGGGGTATGGGCCGACGGTGAGGTCACTCTTTGTGGAGGACCACCTGGATGACTCTCCTTGAACAAAGAGCAGTGGCTAAAACTGGCCCTCTCTCCATGTATTGATATGTACAGAGCAGGCCAGGCCATTTCTTTATCCCTTCAGTTGGCTTTAAGCAATGTAAACAAGGGCTAGCTGAGGGGCTGAGGCAGAATCTTTGAAAGTAGGTGATCATCGCTGATTCCTGGTCCTATGACTCCACAAAACCATGGTTGAGCTGAGCAGGATGAAGAGCCACCGCTCCATGCTGTCAACTGGGATGAGTCTTGAGTTAGGAGGCGATGACTCCCAGGGGCAGCAAGGTTTACATATCAGAACTAAAGCACTGGCCCCAAACATTAGATGCTATCTCAGCTGTGTTATGCGCATTAGTTTTTCTGCATGTCCTTCTCTCTGCATATTGCAGAGGTGCTTTCAGATCTACTTAGCCTGGCTCACAGTTCTCACATGTTTCCCACCATTCTCACACTCACTCATCCTGTAACCACTCCCTTCTTCATGAATTAATAAAATTCAAGTTGGGCCTTTGTTCTGGTGAGCCACCATCTTGGCTGGACTTAGGACTCCCTTGGCTCCCCACAACTATAAATATGTCTCAGTGTCTATTCTCACCATGGGTTTCCCTGGGAGTGATAGATTGGAATTAACTTATTGGAATTCCAATAACTTTTTCATGAGATTGCAAATATAAATTTCCTGGACCAAGATGAGGACTGGGAAAATCTATAACTCTTCATAGCTCCCTGCTATCTTAGGGATGTTGGCAGCCTTCTCAGAAAGTGACAATGGCACTTGGTCAATGTGTGAACTTGAAAAATGAGGATTTAAATTGAGAAATTTGGATTCAAATATCCCACCATTGAATGTACAGGAGCTGTATTTCCATATGCAGGTGCTGCTTTGAGAACGTGGGGCTCATGTGTCTTCAGTGGCAGATTTGGAAGTGACACCTAATATTGGGGAGCAAGGGATCCCTCCATTGCCTGCTGTGCCAGGCTGGGAACTCAGGGGTGTTGTCTACTCTTCTCCATCCTATCCTAGACTCACCGGTGACTGGACAAACTGTCTCTGCACCAGCAGTGTGAGTATGACCTCAAGAACTGAATTTCCGAGTCATGCTGCTATAATTCACACAACCTAGGAGATGGTGTCAATTCTGGGATCCTGGAGGGTGGGACAGGTGGGAGGGAGCCAGCTGACTCTCCAGATGCTTCTGCGGGGCTTGGTGAAGTCCAAGGAGAGGGCTAAGACTTCCTGCCAGGGCTTCGTTCCTCCACTCTGTGGGTGATCACTAACGATCTGCTGTGCTCTGGGGTTACTCTCAGGGTAAGCAAATGGACAGAACTTAAATTCCAGCCGTGTATTGGGACCCTCTCTGCCTCCAAGCTCTCTTGGGCTTTGTACTGAAGAAAAACAGGTAGTCCAGGAGTTTTCTGGCATGGAACCTACCAGTGGCCTCAAACAAGGGTGTGAACTTTCAGTTCCCAAAGGTACCAAGTTTGTTGTTACCTCTGGGCTTTGAGCTTGCTTTTCCCTTACTCTAGACCTCTCTTCACCAACATTGCCACCACTCCCACCTGTCTCATAAAAACAGGGCATTTCTACTTCTCGCAGACATAACCTCAGAGTGAGCCTTATACAATGAATTTAGCTGTTTTCCCTTTGGCCACCTTAGGGCAGAATCCTTGTCAGTCTTGCTCAGCTTTTTATCCCTAGTAGCCAGCACATGGTTGGCACATAAGATGTGCTAAATAAATATGTTGATCCCACCATATACAAAGATCAATTAAAAATGGATTGATATCTTAAGTTTGACTTGAAATTGTAAAACTACTAGAAGAAAGCACATGAGAAGAGCTTCTGAGCAATGATTTTTTATATGATCCTAAAAGTACAGATGAGAAAAATGGATGAATGGGGTTGCATCAGATGAAAGTTTCTGCACAACAGAAGAAATAATCAACAGAATGAAGAGACAATGACAGAGTGGGAGAACATATTTGTAAGCCACACACCTGATAAAGAATTAATATCTAAAATATATAAGGAGCTCAACTTAGTAATAAGACAGCCCAATTTAGAAGTGGGCAAAGGACTTAAATAGACGATTCTCAAAAGATACCCTGAGAACTAACAAATGTGTGAAAAAATCTTCAACAGCACTAGTAATTAGGGGAATGCAGATTGAAACTACAGTGAGATACCAACTTGCACTTGTTAGAATAGCTATTATTTAAAAAGACAAAAAGTAATAAGTGTTGGTGAAGATATATAAAGAGGAAACTTTGTGTACTACTGGTGAAAACGTAGTCATTCAGTCATTCTAGAAAGTAGTATAAAGGTCCCTCAAATAATTATTCAGCAATCCCACTACTGGATATATATGTAGGGAATTGAAATCAGTATCTCAGATAGATGTCTACACTTTAATGTTTACCTAGTGACTACATAGGCAGCCACTGATGGAAGAGTAGGTAAAGGAGACATACAAGGCACTGAATGGATAGGAATAAATACAAAAAGCTAAGTTCCTGCTTTTATTGTCTATTTTTATTCTTATAGGGGTGATATTCCATTTTTACAAAGTGAGGAAGAGCATCGGAAATGGTGCTATTGCCTCTACCTCCCTGTTGAAATGAGGTGGACAGAGCAGAGGGAGAAGCAGCAGGAGAGAGAATGGGAAGGAGCCTCTTGGAGGGGTGACATTTGATGAGCAGAAATTTGCCAGATGTGATCAGGGATGTGCACGGAGCCATAGGCATCTACATCTTTCTCACCAACTAGGATCTGTGGTCCTTGTAACCAGCAGTGCAAAATGAAATTTTAAAAGTTAGATTCGTTAATAGATAAGGAACTTCTCCAGACTTCCTCCTGCCGAGCACATAACCAACTCACCCTCCTCTCCTCAGCCCCAAAACAGTGGCAGAATATGCAGGTGCTGACCCCAGAAGACTGGAGCCCAGTTTTCCAGTTTTCTTTCCACAAGAAGTTGTGTGTGTGTGTGTGTGTGTGTGTGTGTGTGTGTGTGTGTGTGCGCGTGTGCATGTGTGTGTGTGTGTTTGGGGGGAGGGTAATCTGTGACTGCTGGAAGTGATAAAGCAAATGTAGAGATCTGCATTTTCTCTCTATTCCCCCCTCCACTCTGTTCCTTACTATAAAAGACTCTTACCATCTCACCATGATGAGATGATGATCTGAGGTAAATGGGCCCCTCCATTTTCTTGGAGCTAGCTTTGAATAAATCCTTTATCCTTTTTACCAAAATAAATGGCCTCCTTTGATTTGGTCTGCAGCAAGCAAGCAAAACTGAGCATATGAACGGCCAATCTGGGAAGGTACTGGCAGATTCCAGAGAAGAAACAACAGGACGCCAGCCCTCCTTCCAGTTGTTAGTCCAGTATAGACAAGGAATTCAGAATAATCCACTGGTTGCAGGGACTCCAGGAGTTAATAATATAATCTTTTTTAAAAATAAGACAAATGCAATGCTTCTCAGGGGGTCACTGCTGCCTCCACACTGAACCTGTCGTAATCCCTCCAAACCCAAATTCATCATTTTCTCTACAGCATCCTGTGTAGCTGTTTGTGGCAGTCACTGCCTTTTTACCCTACAATTATAGTTATTTGTATCCTGTCTCAGGCTTCCCAGTGAACCTTCAACCCCTCTTAGGCAGGAATTGGGTCCTGTGCACTCCTGTCCCTTAAAGACATGCACTCTCACATACACTTAGCAGATTCTTGGTGGATATTTATTGATCCTTATGGTAATGAATAATGAAGATGTTTGGCTGATACTTAGGAGATACACCTATTATAAAAAAGAGGAGTTCTGCTGTATGGGAAGGGAAAGATATCTTTGGAACACAGATACCCTACTGATGCTTCTTCCAGTGGAGGACGTTGAATGCTCTTAAGACTTTCCAATGGGAGTGGCCAGGATAAGAAAAGAAAGTTATAGAGGCCACTAAAAAGGGAAGGGACAAGAGGAACTGACTATCTAGTCTCCTGTTTTGGTCTTGGTAGTGGTAAAAGCCAATAGAATTTATCTTGCATTCTCCCTGCAACTCTAGGCCACAAATGTCCATTGAGATTTCCAATGTCTGATCAGTGGGTGGGTTGATTTGAAGTTTGGTTGGGTTTCTTGTCTTCTTGTATTTTCCGCATTATTTCATTTTTTTAAGAGGGTTTATTTTTCCGTACATATACCATGTTTTGTTCTGAAGAATTTAGACTTAAACAACTAAGATGTGTTTTATGTTCTTATTTAATTAGTATTTTTAAAGTAGAATTAATGTTTAAAACTGAAATTAATTTTAAATGGAAACTTGGGTCACTCCTGAAAATAAAGCCAGTATTACTTGCCACAGACAGCCATTGTATAAGTAAATACAATTCAAAATTAAAACACATGTAACTAGTTTAATTCACTTGCACTAAATTGAGGATATGTTATAAGGTACATGTTATTTCATGTACATATATGTTATCCCATGATCAATCTATCACTGCAGTGCCGTAGCTTACATGATGCATTCTCATTTTTACAATCAAGAAAACTGAGATCTTGAGAAATTAAGTAACCCCCGAGTTAGGAGTTATTATAAATATCCAAATGACTATTGTATTCAGACTTTATTTGCAAATGGGTTATTTAAAGAGGATCTCGTGAATTTTGTGGAGCTGAAAAGTAGGACAGAAGGTGGTGGGAGACGATTAACTTTTAAAATAGCCACTGCCATTATTTAATTGTTTACTTCTGTAAATAAGAAGCAAATCTAGCGAAGTATGGGCAGATGAAACAGAAGTTTCTTCCTAGGAGGAGCAAGCCCTAGTACCCGCCCGTGTGAGAGGAGCCAGCTGACCTCTGGCCCCTAGGGTCCACCAGTGGATGTCGTTGGCCGTGACATCGCCTCCCTTCAGGGTGAAGAGTGGCCCGGAGAGAAAAGCGTTGTGTAGAGACAGAGAAGGAAGAGAAGAACTTTGGTGGGAAGGATATACTGAAGACTGAACCCAGGGCCTCGGCACTGAGCTACATCTCCAGCCTGCTCTTATTTTTTATTTTGAGACGAAGTCTCGCTAAGTGGCTAAATTGCCCAGGCTGAGCTTGAACTTCTGATCCTCCTGCCTCCAGGTGCTTTGGTTTCCTCTTGCCTACAACTTACTAACTGAAGTCAAGTTCATTTTCCTTATCGCCTTGGACTGGAGGTAAGGTTCTGATTGAAGCCTGAGAGATAGTTCTAGGGGGGCATTCTAAGGTCAGAAGACACAGGCAAGCAGTGTTTAGACCCACAAATCCAGGTGCATTGTGCAAGCACTCGACCTGCCCCTGACTCCCAACACAAAACAGATGTCTGGTGTATGCAGAGGGAACACATAGTGCTCCTGAACTGGTAGGACTTTGTCTTGATGGTTTGGGAGAGGAGATAGGTGGCACTGGTATGCCAAGAATCGACAACTGAACAGACCTCGCTTTGTGTCGGCGCAGCCACATGGCCTCAGAGAGGAGATGCTGGGGAGGCCAGTGAAGGCCGCTGCGTTCCTGCCCCGGAGACCTAGAGCTTTGTGTGCTGTGCTGTGGGCTTTTGGCTGGGATGTGGGGGAAGGCGGGATCTTCCAGGCCAGTGAAAGGGAACTGGGACCAGGACAAAGATCCCACTTGGAGCTCAGCTCTATAAACTGCTCTTCTGCTTTTTGTCGGCATAATATTATTGAATGCCATGCACATCGTAGCTTATATTATAAAACTATCCTAATAAATAAATGGTTGTCTGAGTAGAGTAATTGTGCTAAACAACTTTCAGACAAGGTTTACCAGGGAGAAGTATTAATAAGTACTGAACAACCAATTATTCCTTAGTGGAACAGCCAGCCCCCTCTAATCAGTGTATCCAGGCAGTCTGCATGCCTTCAGTTTGAACAACTAGCACAATAACAGGCCTTAAGATTCAAATACTTCCCGCGAGAGTAGTGATAGCTCAAGGATTCGGCTTCCAGTTCCTTCATACGCATTTAACGTAAAAAACAACTTCCTCCTCAGATGAGCTGTTTTCTTCCAACTCTTGCTTTTTCATGTCTCTGCCAACAGACTCCTAGTTACACTGGAACAGATCAACATCTGCATCCCAGCTCCACAACTGCTAACCACAGGATCTTAGCCAACTAAGTCATTTTATAGCTTCATGCCTCAGTCTGTTCATCTGTGAACTAACAGGCTTGCATGAGGATGAGATGGAATAATGCATGTCAGCTCGCATAGCCTAGCTCCCGTCATCTTTGCCAACTGTCATGCGCAGAGCATTTTTCTGAGCTACCTGGGCTCTGTAATCTCACAACAGGTAATGAGAACTGTGTGCTTCCAGAATGGCCCCAGGAGCACTCAAAGAAAACAACACAGCAAAGGCTTAAAACATGGTCTCTACTTACCGGCCGGCACATAGCTGGTTTCCTTGCCGAGGTGGCAGAGCCTTCAGTGGAGTAAACTTCACTCACCAAGGTGTCCCCAGAGCCTGCCTGCTTCACTCAGTCAGCATTCTCTGTAGTTGTTACTTTTGGTTCCTCTGACTCAGAGTGTCTTAGGTCATTCTGACACAGCCCTCTCCCCACCACTGTCCCTGCTTCTACCTGCTGTCTACGACATTTGTCATCTTTTTTGACTGTTCAGCATCTGAAGCCCCACCCCTGTATTTGAGAGTCACCATTCCACCTCTGTGTGTGTGTGTTCACCAGAACACATACACACACACACACACACACACACACACACTACACCATTTTGGTCTGGCAGGACCATTCCTGATGTGTGACTTGGGGTGACCACGGCTTGCCAGTGACTCATTGGCAGCATTAGGTTCTCTAAATTCTCTTTCTGGAATCAGTTTTGGTTGCTTACAATTTTTAAAAAATGCCAGCTCCTCCTTGTCCTTCCTGCCTACTGTGGCTGTGGGCTCCCAAGATTCCCTGAGCTCCTGTGTTGCATGTATGTATTGGTTATGGCATTTTGTCATATTTGCCTGCTTATTTCCCCTGGACTGTTCTCTCCCTGAGGACAGGGATAAAAGCTATGTAGCTCTTGGCAGTAACTCTATCATAAAGCAGAGTGCCTGACACATAATAGGCCCTCAAGAAATGCCAAATGAATAAATGATCACACAACCTTAGTATACACAGTCAGACTAGAAGTAAGACAGTAGTTTCATGTTGAGAATCAGCTAACTGGCTAGTTGTTTGATATCCTGGCACCACTGCTAGTCTGCTCCTGGGGGAAACCAAATTTCCTTCAGGCTTCTGCACCGAAGGTCTTCCAGCAGCATCCTGAGTAGGAGGCTGTGCTGTTGGCCACATCATGAAGTGGGTGAGTAATCCCCCAGGCAGCACTTAGCTTCAAATCCTGGCTTAGGATGCAGTCATCTCCTGAAGCTCCCAGCTTAAAATGGAAAGTGACATTACTCATAGTGAAGGGCAGACAATAAAAAAACATTTAGGTGTGGTCCAACAATGGGGTGAGTATTCCCTGATGACGGATGAGTACATCTCTGCTCTGAGCACGCATAGCCCTAGCAGACAGCTCAGTCATAGCAGGGCTTTTGAGCTACACATCCAAATTAGCTCATCACCAAGCACCTTGCTCTTTGGGGTAGAAGGAGATGTTTTGTTCCTCAATCTACAGCATACATGATGGGAGGAAGCCCCTTGTATAAATACCAGGAGGTGGTACAACATGGGCTTTGTCATTCAACAAAGCTGGATTCAAATCCCAAATCATAGACTCAGTAGCTCAGCGATTCTTTGTATATAACATAACCACACTGACTCTCAAGTTCCTCATCTGTAAAATGAGTAAAATGACAGTACCTATTCAGGGGCACTGGGACAAGTACCTCAAACCATCTACAAAAGACCACAAAGTTCAATGCCCGGGATGTCACTAATACCAGACAGTAGCTGTTTGCATTGACTGTATTCCTGATCATCTACGTTCAAGAGCCTCCATTCACTTCTCCACCCTTCATGTTTTCATTTCTTCATTAATGTCACCTAGTCTCCATATGTGTACTTTTTCCAAAAGTCATCTTCTGCCTCTGACACCCTCCTGAGCTCAGCCCACACCTCAGATTCCCTCCACGCTCACTGCTCTTCATTTATAAGTTGTCTTTTTGTTACTTTGCAGTGTCTGTCAGCTTGTGTACCAAGACCTCACTGTGCAATAGCCCACCCTGTCACTAGTTCTTCTCTACTTCAGAATCCATGACCCGGCACACCAGGATGCAAACTTTGTTAGAATAAGCCAATATGATTTTAATGAAGCCTTGTGGACACATTGTGCATAAGGTCACTAAAGAATTAGGGTTCATCACCAGTTTCCAGGGCCCCAGGATAGTGGAAGGATAATGTACCTCCAACTACAGAAACCAAAGAAAGCTCAAGTCCAGTTCTATAAAAGTTGAGCATAGGATGGGAATGGTGACAATGAAAAAATTACAGATGCATTTTTCATAGGAGAAAATATACCACCAACTCTCTAACAATGAGCTTCTTTAATGAGTTCATAAATCAGGTTCAGATTTTTTAAAGGAATACGCACTTGCCTAAAGCAAGCTCCATGCATGTACAAGCGCTGAGATCCTTAGCACTGAACAGGCAGTTCTACACCAACGAACAAGAGACACATCGATCAGCAGTTGCTTGAAGGTTTAGAAAATATCCCACCTTTGACCACAGATGCCTGGATTTATCTATTCATCATTTCAGCCCATATCCTAATTATTCACTTGTCCAGCACATTTAATGTGTAGTTTTCTTTATGCTGAGCACATTTCTGGATACCACAGAAGATATTATAAAAATAGGTAAAGTAAATAAGCAATTAAATTGTTTCAAACCCTATATTTCAGGAACTTATGACCCGACAGAGGAGGTTATTTTACAGTAATAATGTTCATGGGGAAAAGTGTGGAAAATGTCCCAAACAAAGCATCTAGTTTTAATATGAATCCCTGGCACCAATCATTTATGATGCAGATTTGGGGAAGAGAGGTCACTCGAGATGGTTTGTATGGGGTTTGACTGGCAGGTGCACCCAGCTGAGGGTTCAGCATAGACAAAGAACAGAGCTGAGAAGATGCAGGCTGGGAAGAGGAAGCAGTCAGGTGGAGTTAAGGATGCTGCACACAATGAGTTCATGCGGCAGGGAGGCTGGAAAGATCACACATAGCCAGATCTTCCATTGTGCTGCTGACTCAGCATTTCCACTTGGCTATCAACACATTATGTTAAAGTTAATATGGCCCAGATAGAACTGTTGATTCCCCTACCCAATTCCCCAGCTATTCATTTGGTGAACAGTAAATAGGTCCTCAGCCTAAACATGAAATCAGTGTTTCTCTCCTGCATCTATACCCATCCAATTCGTCAGCATGTTCTAGTATGTCCAAAACACATCATCAACTTGAGCTATCTGCTCCACTATTTCCAGCCTGTTCTAAGCCACCATCACTCTTCCCTGCCTCCAGTTCCCATCCTTGACTGTCCAGAGCAACCTGCGTCACACAGAGCCTATCCTATTGCTTGCTTAGAACCCTCTAATACAGGCAGGGGACACAGCCCAGTGGCAGAGCACATGCTGACCGTGTAATAGGCCCTGGACCCATGCCCAGCTCCAAAATACACTCTCAAACAACAAAATCACCGAGATACAGTAGGCTGGCTGCCTCTGGAAAAGAAACCTGCATGACAGGGGGCATAGGGACAACACTTTTAAATCTTTGTTTTAAGAAAAAAAGAAACGTCTATGTGCTGATTGAACAAATGTTAACATTTTCTCAGATTACTTCAGATCTTTATGAGTAAGTTGAAATCTCCCTTGGTTCCCTTTTTCATAACATTTTTACCCCACTTCTTCTGAAGATACCACTATTACTACATGTGTGTATGGGGGGTCCACTGTAGATAAACGGGGTACTTGGTGCATATGGCCTGCAATTTACTTTTATACATTATTGTTCTTGAAGTAATTCATTTTCATACATTATCTATAATACTTGTAACTATAAGAAATTCCAAATTGATAGTTTACATTGTATTTATATATAATCTCTGGGATGTACATTAATGCTGTTGTTAATTTTTCACTATTATTAGAACTGATGCCATGAACAACTCTATATATAGGGCTTCGGGCTGTACTGTCTATCTTTCTGAATTTTCTTATTTACTTTTTATATGCATTTGAATGGACATTTTTTTAAAAATTAAGTTTCTTTAAAAACCAACAGGGTAGTGTTTCTCATAGTATGAGCCCAGGAACACAATACATCCAGAATTACATGGGACCTTTGTCTTCAACTGCAGATTTCTGGCCACCTCAGACTACTGAGTCAGGATTTTCAGGGCTGAGCCTGGGGCAGCACTGTGATAAATTGCCTCACGTGATCCTTAGACAGGGCCTAGTGGGAGGCACTGGACAGCTAGGTGGGGTCTGGGGAAAGGGAGGAGCAGGAATAGGGTGTGTGGGGGAGGGCTGGAGAGTGGCACTGATTGACAGCTTTTCTGTGCTAGGCCTGTGCTTGCTGTGACATATGTTGTGTATCACGTCAAGAAGAATGGTAAAGGAATCTATGGGTTTTGTTAGTATAACATAGCAAAAGGTTTCCAAAGACAAGAAAGGTGAACATGGCAGTCAAAACATGTTCTATGGGTTCTATGGAACCTATAGTCTCAATCTCAAATACTGGCCTTTTCCCTCTTTGTGTGGCTGTGTGACCTTGGGAAGTGATGTAACCTCTCCAAGCTTCAGTTTCCTCACCTGCAAAATGATAACAGGACAGCATAGGAATTTCATAACACCTATGACTTAAGGCACAGGAACTGTTTCACCCAGAACCCCCTGCAGGGCTGATCAATGATGATGGAGTAAATGACGCCTGCGACAGTTACCGTGCACATCTTACAGAGTTTGGCTTAAAGTATTGTTATTTGAAATGCTAAGAGATTCTTAGCATGGATGTCATTCTACTATCACTTGATAGAAATCTCAAATATGCAATCCTCAATTGCTCTATTATTTTCACAGGAAAATATCAATACAGAGTGAGCTATGAGATGCAGATTCTAGAAATGCATTAGAATGGAAAATGGGACCTCTTGTGTTGGCTGTGGGAGGCCAAGTCAGGACAAGCACTCTAAACTTCCCACTGCACACACACATACTCGGCCCCAGCACAGGCAGGCCTCACCCCCCCAGTGTGGTCATAGTGGGTCAGTGTCTGTACAGGGTCAGTGCATCTCAGTGGTCTCGCACTCAGAGCAAGGCCTGGGTGCAGGGGTCACAGCCAGAGCTAAGACCCAAGAGGTCCCCAGAGGTCCCCTTCCTCCAAGCCCACCCCCTTCTTTCCAGGGTTCTTTATTGCACAGGTGAGAACGCTGGCTTGAGCTGAGAATCAGCTTTTTCTCTTAAGAGCTGGGTTACTTAACCTTTTTTTTTAATACTGGGCTTCATTTTTTTTTTTTTTAAAAAGCAGTTTGGGGGGTCACAACAAAGTTGAGCAGAATGTACAGAGAGTTCCTTCTCCCCAGCTCCCAAACAGCTTCTCCTAAGATCAGCATCCTCTGCAATGTTTGATACAGTCCATGGACCCGTCTTTGTCACCAAGGGCTGTGGCTTACATTATGGCTCACTCCTAGAGGGCCATGATGGGGTTCAACAAGTGTAGTGACATACGTTTACTCTTAGAATATCTAATCGATGATTTCATAGTTCAAAAATCCCGTGTTCCTTTCTCCTAACCACCATGGACAGTTTTCTGCCTTCACAGAAGCTCTTCCAGAAAGTCATATGGTAGAAATCAGAGCACATCTAGCCTTTTCAGATTGGCTTCCTTCACTTAGTAATAAGCCCAAATTAGGATTGATTCCTTCTTGTCTTCTTGTGGCTCGATGGCTCATATTTTCAGTGCTGAATAATATCCTATCACTTGGACTCATAACCTCTTTTTAGACCCAATTTCCTGGACTGTACTACAGGAGGAACTGAGAGAATTAGTAATGAGGATAGACATTGAATGAGTGCTAGAGCCAGACACTCTGCTAAGGGCCTCTCTGCACTTAGTCCTTCCTGCACCCTGTGTTATAAGCATTATTTACACTTTGCAGAGGAAGAAAATGAAGCGCAAGGGGGTTAAACAATTGCTCAAGGTCACATATTCGGGAAGGGGTCAGCCTGCAGTTTGTACCCAGATGTTCTGATCCTAGGTCTTTACAAACATCGCTGAACAGTGAGAATGTGTTCTGAGAAATGTGTTAGTAGGAGGCACTGCCACGTGAACATCCTGGAATGTACTTGTACAAACTAAGGCAGCTATGACGTCACTAGGATTTCTAATCTGATGAGGCCACCATTGGATATGTGGTCCTTGGTTGACTGAAATGGCATTATACAGTGCACAACTATGTTTGGGCTATCAACTCCCAGGAAGTTTCTTAATCGTTTTGCACATAGTGAAGACATGTCACCAAGTGGTGTCTCCGGTCATGGTTAGTATTTTGAAGCACAGCCTTTAACAGCATAAAATTGCAGTTCTTTAATGAAGAACACGAGTTGTTCAGACATTATCTTCTACTCTGCTGCAGATGGGTCAAAAAACTAGGGCTAATGACGCAGGGTGTGGAGGTTCTGGTGGTTACTGATTGTCCTTTACCAGGTAGGTTGTCCTATTAGATGCAATGATGACACTTATGCCAAAGGTCCCATTAGAGGAAGCAGAAGAAACTCAGGCCCCACCAGTGCTCCATGGGCTTCTCCCCGCATTGTCTGCCTCTTCCCCCAGAACCACTGGCCAGCCTGTGCCATTCCCTCATCCCAGCACACAGGCGGTCCCAGAAGCCCGGGGTCTGTTTGAGTTTGAGTCTGGACAGAGGTGTGGGTGCCTTGGCAGCCATCTGCGATGGCCCTTCCCCGTCACACCCCATCACAGTACCTGTGCGTCCCCACCAGCCCGGGAGTCAGTCTCAGCCTGGGCACATCTGCTCACTCCCTGTCCCCTCCACTTCCTTCTGCCCTGCTGGATTTCCAGACAGTCAAAAATGGGTTCACATCAAATAAGATTTGTTTTCCTTTGGTGTAATTTTCCATTTATAGCTGGCCTTCTCTTGGGAGGCTCTGTCCTCCTTCCTCTGTCTTGTTTTTTTCTGGCTATTTGGGATAAACTCTCAGTGGTTTGTTTTGAGCTCTGTGGTCAGCAGCTCAGCCGGTCATTCATTCAGAATGCCTCCCAAAAGCCAGTAGCTACCTTTACAGGAGTTTATGCTAATTTCTGTGGCTTCTGAGACCTGGATGGTGCTGTGCCCACAGAGCCAGTGTGACCTGTTTAAAACAAACATCCCACCCAGCCCTGCAGGCCCTGCCTCACACAGAGCTGGCCTGGTCAGAAGGATGCGGATGGTAATTACGGTAATACTGATACGGACGGTACACTCCTGTGTGCTCTGCAGAGGTGAACTCACTTATTCCTGTGAGGTCGGCTCTGTCCAGACCCCCCTTATTACACAGGAGGAAATGAACACACAGAAGTGAAAGCTGTGGTCACCTAGACCCCTTGGGGGGATCTGGTCCTGCTGACTCACTGGCCCAGCGGCCCCTCCCAGCCCTGAGTTGTAGCCACACCAGTCTTGGTTTGGTCCCTCCACTCCCCCATGTGTCACAGTTTCTTTGCACACATTCCCTCTTGCCTGGACCACTGTTTCTCTCCTCTGCAGCTTATTCACCCTGGCTCCTCTTTTAGACCTCAAGTATACCTTTGTTTTGAGGGTACCCTTCCTGACACCCCCCAAAACACACACACACACACACACACACACACATACACCAAGTCCGGCCAGCTGCTACATGAAAGCTTTCGTGGCACCATCTGCCTCTGCTCCGTGGCACTGGTTGGAATTTAAGTCCCACTTTTATTTGCGCAATTTTTCAATTAACATCTGGCTCTCCCCCCAAACCATAACTCCCCGTGGGCAGCGGCTTGGAAGTGCTGCCTGTGGGCAACTCGCATGGCACTTACCAGGCTGGACTGAAACGGTCTGTTTATCATCTGTCTCATCTCGCAGTCCATTAATTTCCTGAGGGTGGTGTCCAGGTCTTTTTCTAACAGTTCTCAGCTCAGTAAATATTTGTTGAGTTGGACTGGCTGAACCGCATTTAATTGAACAAAGTAACTTGGGAGGGGCCATCTGAGATCTCGGAACTTTTGATGGAGCAAGCCCACAAAATACAAACCTTGATACCATCCTCTTGGAAAGTGGGAATGTTTTTAGAGAGAATGCTAGCCTTTAAAAAAAAAACCCCAGTTTACTTGTTATGAAGTAGTACATACTTCACTGAACTTTGGAGAGCAGACGAGGAGAGTGTATAACTTTCCCAGAGAAGCATCATATTGTGGTTGCAATTGCAAGAGAGGTGAGAGAGAAAGGCTGTCTGTCCCTCCAGGGTTCACCCAAAGTTTAGTAAAAGTAAGGCCATAAATAATGAGTGGAATCTCATTGGATGCACATGAAATTTGGTTCCTTCCAGCCCTACACTTGTGTCATTTCCTTATCTCTCTGGGATGACACTGCCTGGCTCATTTACTAGCTCTGTCTTCTGCTGTCAACTCTACAAGTGATGTGGCCTGGCTGGAGGGAAACGCCCCTTCTTCAGGGCTGGTCCTCTCCAGGGATCGACCCTTGGTCTGGCAGATGCCTTTGGATGACAGGAAGTGAGGGGAGAAGGGCTTTTCTCCTCTCTGGAGGAGGTATGGGGTAAAGGACAAGCAGAGTGACAGGCCTGCTGTTCACCCTCCAAGGTTAATGAAGACAGTAGCAGGTAACCACAGGCTCCCACGTCCTAACAGGGCCCGGCCTCAGCTCAGCCCACCTGAGTTCCAAGGAAAATAGTTATTTGGGAAAGCTGTTTTCTTTCATGCTGCCTCCTCCTTCCTATCATAACAGATCATGAGCATATTCCTTGGAAGACTGAATAGCCCCCTTTAAGACATTAGAAAGAAGTAATTTCTGAGTTTAGAGGATTAGCCTAGTTAAATTTAGTAGTAGCAGCCCAGGAGAAATTAACAGGTAATTAGAAAGAATATCGCCAAGGCTCCAGTAGGCCATTATGATGCTCTTAGATTTCTGCCTTTTGCTATAAACACCCACCTGGTTATCCCATGTGAGGCTGGATGCTGATACTGTTTTCATCTTGTCCACCACTGAGATGTGTTCCTAGCATCGTAGGTACTCAGCAGATATTGCTCAGTGAGTACAGAAAAGACGAGGTGGACAGCTCTAAGGTTCTGGCAGCTTCCCACGGAGGACCCACACCCTGTCTCACCATGCTTTGCTAAATATTTTGGGCAACATGTAGACTTGTTTGCCATTCTGCTTTGGCTTCCAGTTCTAGTTCCCGCTTATCCAGAATTTTAAAGTTTATTCCTGACAGTTAACAAATATAAGTAGAATCCTAATGGCTTAATTTCACATCTAAGAAGGGCATTTAAGGTGGGAAAAAACACTTTAGCTATCAAGAAATCATTTCTAGAGGAGGCAGAGCCTTGGGGAACGTGAAAACGTAGCACCAGTACTGAAAGAGAACATCTTGGGCAGAAGAAGTCAAAAGTTCTTAGATTTTAGCATTGGAGAGCAAACCAGCCCTTGGGTAAAGTTGGGCAGGTGCAGTGGAGCCCGGGACCAGAAGAGGGCGCGCTGAGCTAAGTGTGCTCCCGCCGCCGCTCCCGACTGTGATGCAAAGAAGCGGTTTTAGGTTTCATCTCGGGGGTTTTTCCTGCATGGCTTTTGTGCTCTCTGCAGGAGGAGAAAGAGTTTTATGCAATCTATACCAAATAATGACTTGATGACTTCACATATTAAATACCAAATCCCAAGGAATGTAATCTCTGCAATTTGTGAGCAAATTTCCCACACAGTAACTCTTTTTAGCAGCTTAAATGTGCCCTCGGCAATCAGTGACTTCTTCAAATACTGGCTCTAGGCATCTACATTTAGGAGGTTAGTGAGAGTTACTTGTGGATAAAGGCGACCACTCACAATAGTTTTGATTAAAAATAAAGCTGTATACTCATCAGGTTGGACCTTGTGTTTGATTTACAAGCTTCCTTGGAAATGCATTCTCTTCCTTGGCTTTTCGTTCCTAGTCCTGATGGAAGAATGAGTCCAGGAAGTCCTGCTAGGACACAGCACATTTATGTGTGGGCCCCGTTCCTAGCAAGGCCAGTATTAAGAATTTGTCATAGAGAAGGATTTGCAGAGTCCCCTGAGATCAGTGTATGAAACTCACCTGAGTGCAATTTGCAATAGCAAAAATTTAGAAACAAAGTTGCATCAATAATGGAGCGAAAAAATAGATTCCACAGTCAAGCAAGAAGAGAGAGACCCACGCATGTGTTTACCAGCGGAGAAGAAAGCCCTAGAACCACAGGCTTACTCATGACTGATTTAAACCGGTATGTGTTTGTGTGTGTCACACATAGGTAGAAACTCAAAGACACGATTACCTCTAGAACAGGGAGGGGATAGTGAGGAGGAAGGCAGATTTTATTTTGTTACTGTAGGTATTTTTCTCATTTTTTTTTGTTGTTGTTTCTTGAGACAGGGTCTCCTCTGCAGCTTAGGGTAGTTTTGGACTCACTATGCAGCCCAGGCTGGCCTTGAGCTCCCAGTGATCCTCCTGCCTTGGCCACCCAAGTGCTGAAGTCATGCGTGTGCACCACCACACCTAGCTTGGTATTTTTTTACTTTAAAGGGAAAAACCCAATAGCCTTTTAAAGCCCCCTTAAGAGCGGGCAAGAGTGCTGTTCACTGATGTTTCCCCTTAGCCCCAGACGTGCTGGTCCCTTCCGCCCACTGGGGCTCCTCCCCTTGCTCCACTCCCATCCTCTGTTCAGCTGAGCTTCCTAAAGGAAGCAGGAGGTGTCACATCCAGCTCATGCTGTCTGGCTTCCCTGTCACAGAGCCCACCCTTGTGATGGCCATCACCAGGTGTCCACCACACTCTCACGGAGCTTCTAGCCCAGTGGGTGCCCGGACTTTCAGTCCCACTTCAGGCAGCGGTGCTGGTTTCCCCGAGAGTGCTGCTCCTAAGCTTCAAGCGTTGTCCTCCTTCCTTTACCTGCCCTTGATTAAAGTCCTGCCCAGGCTTCGTTGCCTTTAACCACCCTTGGAAATGTGGCTTCCCTTGGCGGTCTCTCCCAGGTCATCTCTTTAAAGTTTATGTGCACCTCAGCTTCTTCAGTCTACTCCCAAATGCCATCCTGTGCCTCCACCCCAGTCTGCAGGGTCACAGCTCAGTCACCACCAAGAAGCCTTCGAGACATTCTGCAGACACCTTCCCAAGGGCAAGGCCCATGTCCTCCTCCTCCTGTCATCTTGGCTGGATTAATGGCTGGCACAGGGGTTACAAGGTAGCACCAGATTCAGACAGAGTCACATTCCCTTTCCCTCGGTACATACTGTGTCTCCCCACAGTTCTACCTAAACATCTCCAAAATTTTCCTGCCCTTTTATCAGTATCTTAGCTCAGATAAAAAAATTATCAATCTTGATCCATGGTGAGACTGCTTCTACTTTTTCTCTCTGTAATTAATTCCTCTTAATTCATCCACAGCATCCCCAACCTTGTCTTCTTAAGCCACAGATCTGACCATGCCCTGCCCTTGATCAGACTTCCTGTGTTATTTCTCTCTGGGCACAAGCCTTGCCTCTTAGCTTGCCAGCCAAAGCTCCGCGTGGTCTGGTTACAGCCTACGTTCATTCAGGCAACAAACTAGACACACGCTGCTGGTCAGGCCTTGGAGAGACTGCGGTGAATTAGGTCCCTGCCTTGGTGGATTACACTGTGGTGGGGCTTTGCAGCCAGTGTACACACATGTGAACAAAAGGGGAAGGGACAAAGAAAAGTTACAAATTGTACTTTGGAGGATATTTCCTTCAGTACCAAGCAACCGAGTCAGTGACTAAACGATAAGACTAAGAGGCAAGACTTAGATGGGTGGACAGGTGGGTAGTTGGGTGCCCACATTCTGAGCCAAGCTGTGTGTAATGTTTTGGGGGCCAGTTGAACAACCAACAGTGCTAAAGCCTTGCGTGTCATGGCACTGGCTTGTGTGGGGGACAGAATGGCTAAACTGAGTGCTCCGGTTCGCTGTCACTGCAGTTTCATGTCAGTTTTCTACTTAAACATTACGGTGGTGAAAGGAGCACAAAATTGTTTTGTGTTTTCAAATATGACGCAATAGCATTTTTGTATTTTTCTTCAGTGAGCAGCTCTTAACCAGAGCTTGCTTCAGCTCTAAGGGGATTTGTAAGCAGAATAACCAGAGGCAGTGGATGCAGTGACTGAGTGCCTGGGCCCTGCAGTTAGGACACTGGGTTCACGTACTGGCCGGGCCACTTACCCAAATCTGGGGACACTTCACCAAGCCCCCAGTTTCTCTAGCTACAACATATGAATAACAACAGTACCTGCTTTCGGAGGGCTGCTCGGAGGACTCGTGCAGTGCCGCTGTTGGAGGATGGCCATTTCTTTAGCCTGGCCTGTCCACAGGCCTCCCATGCGTCTGAGAGAACTACAGCCAACGATGACAAAGGATGTGCACTTTGGACGGATTTTCTGGTTGAAAGCAAGAGATTCTCCAGCTGGGTGCTCTTTGACTCCAGAGCAGCCTGACAACAGCCACCGCGGGCAGTGCTAGTGCGCCCGGGTCTTGTCTCCCTGTCTCCCCGTCTCCGCGTGGGCTGGTTCGCTGCCGAGCCAGCCAGAGCCAGACCCCAGGGCAGCGCCACAAGTTTCTCCACACAGGTGGCTCTGGCTCCTCTTAGTTCATCTGTGGTTGGGGCTCCTTCGCATGACCACACCTGTCAGGTAGCTGAAAACATCTTCGTCTCACCTTATGTGACAATCGAAGTGATCCTGTGACGTAGCACTGCGACCCTTCACTTCCTCCAGCTTTAGCCACCCTGCCCCTCTCTGAGGTGGCACCTGGCTGTAGGAGGAGGGCGGGAGGTCACTCAGCCTCTCCCCGGAAGGGAAGAACTGAGATCTTCCTGTGCCGGGTCCTCTGAGACCCAGCTCTCCCGCACGAGCCCTTCGCCTGCTGTGTTCTGCCCAACCCTTGACCTTTATGACTCAAGTTGGGGCTGCTGGTCTCTCTTGGCTGGGTCATGGCCCAGGGCGGCTCCTTGGCCGACCAACTCCTGCTGGCCACGGGCCTCCTCCTCGCTCCCTGGGAGGCCTGCCCCTGCCCCCGCTGTAGGGTCACCCCACAATGCCTCTGGCTCGCAACTCAGTATCTTCTGTATCACGTGGGGTCAGCACTGGTGTCCACCCACCCACCGTCTCATCCCACTCAGTCAACTTCTTGGCCCTGTGGGCTACCGCATGCTGCAGGACGCCTTGTCCTCAGCGTCCCCTCCACTTACCTGGACGTTTCTAAAGTCAAAGCACACATATACATAAGCAATCATCCTCTCTCCTTTTCAAAGTCCACCCTTGCTCCCGCTGTGGTACGAGCTCCGCAGCCTGTCTGCCAGGCCTCGCCCTCGCTCTGTGCAGACGGAGCTGAGCCATTTCGCATGTCTTCCTGCTAATCTTAAAAGTGGATTCAACTGTCTTTTTCTTTTTTTCAATGCTTCACCTTCCTTCTCCGGCTCCAGGTGACAAGCCTTCTGGACTAGCCTCTGAGAACGTTGGCCCCACTAGAACATGGTTGGTGTAAAAAGGGGCGAAATTGCTTCATAGTTACAAAACATTTCCCTCTTGGCACCTTTCCTTGGGAAGCTCTGCCATAGTTAACAGAACTGACACCCTGCGAGGCATACTTCGTTTTTCCTCTTGTAGTTATGTTCGTTCGGCAAATGTTACTGAGCATCACCGACACGCAGGCACTAAGCTGGGAACCCAGTCAGCAGCTGCCGCACAAACATAACACAGATGTTCTCATCTCCACATCAGAAGATGTTCCATGTTGTCAGCCACCAGGGAAATGCAAATCAAAAGCACCATCTTACCAGGATGGCTTTAATGAAACAGACAGTGGTAAGTGTTGACAAGGATGTGGAGAAATTGGAGCCCTCACTGCTGGTGGGAATTGAAAAGTGTGCAGCCCCGGTGGAGGGCGGTTTGGCAGTTCTTCAAATGGTGAAGCTTAGAGCTGCCGTGTGACCCTACGAGCCCACATCTAAGTGTATCCCCCAGGGAAATGCAAACATATTCATACAAAAGTGAGGCCACTATGTTCATAGAATTGCTCATAATAGCCAAAAAAGAAGAACAGCCCAAATGGCCATCAAATGATAAATGGATAAAAAAATTCATACAACGATAGCAATAAGAAGAGATGCGCACAACGTGATGAACCTTGAAGACGTGTGAGATGAAAGGATCCAATCACAGAAGACTCCAAGTTGTATGGTTTTGTTTCTATGAAATGTTCAAAGTTGGCAAATCCATAGAGACAGAAAGTAAAATAGTGGTGGCCAAGGACAGTGGAAGGAGGGGAATAAATAGGGAATAGTTGCTTTAAGGGTATTTTTTAAGGGACTGAAGCTGTCCTGAAATTAGATAGCATGAATGTACTAAAAACCATGGATCTGTACACTTTCAATGGTGAGTTGTATGAAAAATGAATTATATCTCAATAATGTTGATAAGAAATATCCTTATCTCATTCTCTAATGTTCTCATTTGAAGACTTACTCAAACATACTGATTAGAATCTGATATAAATGGACACCAATGTAATGCTTTTTAAATAGCTGTTTTTCCATTGGAAGGTAGAGTTCAAGAGGGCAGAGTTTTCCTTGTTTTGTTAACTCTTATATCCATCTCTTAACACAGGATCTGACATATAGCAGGGTCTCAATCGATGTTTGTTGAATGAATGAATGAATGACTGTCTGGGTGGTGCTCATAGATCAGATGGACATGCAGTCCCAGCCACGGCTCCCAATCATTCCTTCACCTAGCACATCGGTTCCGTGACCACCTTGGTGTGTGAAGGGCCTGAGTGAAGCAGACGTTTCTCTGCCCTAGAGCATTTAGACCAAAAGAAATATGAATTGAGCCATTTTCACACTTGGACCAAACACTGAAAGTGAATAGCTAACATTTAATACAGGTTGCTGTATATCAACTTTGTAAGTTGCTCTCAAGTTCTTTTTTGTGAGGCTTGGTGGGAAAGTTAGGCTGAGTTGGGGCTCATGTGAGGAAGGAGAAGGGAGATGCTTAGGGGCAGAGGGCAGGTGAGAAGGACAGTTAGGAAAAAAGAAAAGCAGGAGTTTTGCCGGTTAGCTAGCATTTTCAAGTCATAATCTCTGTGTTTTGTCACAAAAGGGAGTAAAACCAGGAGAGGGTGAAATGCCGTGTCCCCTCCTTCATCTCTAGGGTTGGGAAAGGCTTTGCAGAGAGATGTGACTGGAAAGGGTGACTCAGAGGCTGCGAGAGGAGAGAAGAGGTGTCTTAAAGAGATAGGGAAGAGTTAACGAAGTCGACTGCCTTGGAATTGCTGTGGAAAATCTTGGAAGGACAGCCAAGAGGTCAAGACGGGGCGACGAGATACATGGTCACGACAGGAGCTGGAAACCCAGAAGCCAGCTGTGTGGTGGGGATGGGGGCCTTGGGGTCAAAATGAGAGCAAAGTCACTCCTGATGATTTTCCAAAATGCAACCCCTTTGTTGCTCCTCTGTCTTATCCCACATTTTCCTCTTAAGATGCGGAGATTTTAGGGAACCTTTCATGAGAAGCGTGAACAGGGCTGGGAGGTGATTAAGATAGGAATAAAGCCCTTGAGGAAGGCAGAGTGAGGTTGAGAAGTTAAGATAGTTTCTTTGCCAGAAATCAATCGTCTGTTATGTGGGTGTCTATTTTGGGACTTTACATTGGTACTTTGGTGGTTTGTTTATCTTGATATCAATGCCATTTAGTCATGACTGGTGTATAACTTTGTGATAAGTCATGGGATTGGGGGAGGGTTGGAGCTCTAATTTTGTTGCTTTATCAAAGTTGTTTAGACTGTTCTGATTCTTTTCTGTTTTTACAGAAATATAAGAATCAAAATGTTAATCTTTATGAAAAATGATGCTGGAAGTTTGATAAGGGATTGTGGTTTTTTATCTTTATTATTTTCTTCTATTTGTTTTTGGTTTTATTTTTTATTTTTTATAAGGAAAGACATGAGGATATTTCATAACTTGCCTCTTTTCTAATAAATGTACTTGGTGTTAAAAGGATTTATGGAAAAGGAGTTAAGATGCTTGGGGAAATGGGAGGAGGCAAGGCAGATGTGGGCAGAATGCAATTCAAGATCAAAGATGAGGCTGCAAAGTCTGGCAGAAATCACAAGTGGCGTTTGGGAAAGGGGAGAGATGGGTGACAGCAAGAGTCTAGATTGAGAATGTCACGAAGTGAGGGTCAGGACATGAGTGGCGAAAGCTCAAGCACGTCCCAAAGGCTTCACCTGACTTCACAACCAAAAGACACACGCCCAGAGCCTGGGGACAGTCTGAGATGCCAAGTGAGCCCAGCCCAGGTGATCCCAGGAAGGGGAACAAGGCAAGTTTTCCCTTCTCCCTGAAGCCTGGTGTCTCCACTGTGTTTCTGTTTGCCAACATCACCAGCAGGAGCAGATGACGAGTATGTCCCTTGTCCTTCTGAGACCGTGTGGCCAGCTGGTGAAGGGCAGGGAGTTTGGGCTGAGGAAGTTGCATGGATAGATCCAGCCTTGGCAGCTCACTAGCTCTATGTCAGAGACGGTAGCCCACTACTCTATGCCCGTGTCCCTTTTTGTACAAGCAGGAGTGTTGTCGGCATGAAATGACACCATAGAGGCACCTAAAATCAAGGCTCAGGTGCACATATCGTTAGAGTTTCAGCATTTTGAAAATCGAGCTATGTAGCATTTTTTCTTAGTGGTACACAAAATGATGGTGTGTCTTGTAATTCGTGGCACTGTAGGTTTGATAGAGCACACAGGGAGATATCCAGGAAGTGATTGTGGGGTGTTTGGTGGTGGTTCTACCTGTGTTTGAGTCATGGTACCCTTGATATCCGGGGGTTTCCTCATTTCTCCAGGTTGGTTAAGCCTTTTCCCAGTAGGTGGTCAGCCTGACTGAGGGCAAATCTCAGCTGCACTAGCACTGTCTGTGAGAACTGGACAAGCCAGCATCACCTCTCTGAAACTCAGTCTTCTCTACAGTAGGGATAGCAATGTTATGCATAGGGTTATCGTGAGGATAAAATGTGATAACATTATTTAAAGTACTTAGTACAGTGCTGCACTGTAACATTAAATTGTGTTATAAATTATTAAATAATATCACCTTATTATCTTTTTTGCAAGATATTTGAGTTAGGGTCTTGTTATATACTTCCGACTGGCCTTGAACTCACTATGCAGCCCAGGGTAGCCTTGAACTCAAAGTGATCCTCTAGCTTCCGCCTCCTTTTCTTCAGCTGAGTAAACAGCTGTAGACCACCAGAGCCAGCTGTTACATATTATGCAAAGAATTTTTTTTAGTATTATCCCCAAGAGACCCTGGGGAGCCCCACCACAAAGTACCCATCTGGGGTCCTTGTGGGAAGAGATTTCAGAGCCCAGATCACCCCTTGAGCTCAGTCTCAGCATCACAGACACGGGTACCCTTCTCACCTTGTACTCCTGTCCCCACCCGTCCACCTGCCCTGCTGCCTGCCATCCCCCATTCTCAGCCAGGCTTCCTATACTTGCAACACACTTTCCTGGGGACTTGGGACACTGCTGGCTCCTTACTTCAGAACTGTTTATCTGGGAGAGAGAGCCGTTCTCCCTTCCTTGGAAAAAGCCACCACAAACCCCAGCTGGGCTTTCTCTGGCAGTGAGTGACCTCCCTGACCCCAGCCACCCACAAGCTCTCCTTTGTGTCTCCATCTCCCTGTTCCCTCCTGCACCCTCGCTTACTTCGTCCAGCTGGCTGCCTCTGTCCTTCCAGAACTGTCAGGCTACTCGGTGATGTAAGAAATGGCATTTTCTCCTAAACCCTCTCACCTCTACCTCGTAGGCCTTGTTTGTCTCTATTGGTGAAGCTTTATGTTTGTGACCTTGGAACCTCCTGTTGTCCTCAGAGACCTGCAGTCCTTCCCCATCCAAAGTCCTCCTGAGGCCCCAGGTGCTTCCTCAGGTTTCCTCCTCTTCTGTGAGAAAGAGCGCCCCCTGCAGGGAGGCTGGGAAGGCTGTGAGCAGACAGGCTCTGCCTACTCTTCTGGTCCTTGGTCCGTCTCATCTTCTCATGAGTACTGAAGATGGAGCTGGTGGCTTCTCCCCAGCTTGGCTCTCTGAAAACCCTCTCTTCAAAGTGAGGCCCCTCCTGCAGTTTGTCTTTTATAACTGGACTGTTTTACCACCACAAGCCCAGGGTCAGGAAATCCACAAACCTCTCTAGCTCGGTGTCTGAGAAAGTCTTGGACTTGGCTGAATGAAGCTTAGCCCCAGGCTCAGCCTTGAGGTCCTGTTACTGTGGGGTTGGATCTGTAATAGAACCTTGGCCCCGGGGACTGTGGAATAAATAGGAATAAGACTCGAATGGTCTAAGGAACATGTCTAGTCCCCGTTTCTCAAAACCTGTTTCTGCCCATGTAAAATCATATCATACACAGAATATGCACCAACTAGGATGTGATGTAAGATTTCATGAGATTCGGCGGCAGTGTGGCATTGTTGAATTACAGTCTAAAAAGTACAGTGTACTAGACAAGATTCCTGTGATTCCTCAGCAGTCTGTCCATCTGCCTGTCTGACATGTCCCCCAAAGCATGACAGCGCAGCCAGGATGTAGAGGACACGGTGGCATATCAACACACCTATCCTATAGGTGAGACAAGCCAAACTCAAGCTAAGTAACACTACAAAGCAAGGAAAGTCGCTATAGCTTTAGCCCCTCTCTGTTGCTATGACAGTGCTGCTGACTGGGGAATTTATAGAGAAGGAAGTTTTGTTTCAGCTCATGCTTTGGTGGGGGGTCCCAGGTTGAGGGGCTACATCTAATGAGGACCTTCTAGCTGGTAGGGAGTATGCAGAGTCCAGAGGTGGCAGCACGGGTGGCGGGGATGTGAACCAGAGACAACATGGCATTGATAACAGACCCACATTAACCCACAGGATCCATTACTCCACGAGAGTCCAGAAAGCCTCCATGACCCAGTCACCTCTTAAGGGTCCCACCTGGTCACCTCTCAGAATAACTCACTGTGGGGATTTTCAATGGTGACATCAAGCCCTAGCCACTAACTTCTTGGTCCCTCCCAAGCTGGTAGGGAAAGGAAGGGGGAGAGAGGAGCAGCCTGTCTTCCTGCTATCAGTGTCACCCTACAGAGCTGCAGGCTTTGGGATCTGTCCCCCCCCAGGCTTTCTGGGGCTCACTGGCACCTCATTCACACCCTCTGCCGTCCATGTCCCAGACAGGAATGGAGGAAGTGCCTGGGATGGTGGCTGGCTGTGTGCGGCAGTCTGGGCAACCAGCCCTTTGCCTTTCCCAACTTTCCGGTCCCCACTGGCCCTCCTGGCCCTGCTCCTGCTGACTATGGAGGCCACAGAGGTCCTGTCCAGACCAAGAGGCTACAGCCTGCCTTTCCCCACAAAGGCAGGCTTGTCTGGTACTGAGCAGGCGGCCTGTAGGGGAGCCTGGGGCCACACCACTCTTCTCCCCTAAGGAAGCAGACAGGTAGTCCAGTGAGAAAGAGGATGATCTTGTTAAATGTCCCCTCTCAGCGTGGAGAGGTAGTAGCAGCTATGTGACAAAAGTTCTTTGCCTTGGGAGCCTGGGTCCCATATTGATCAGACTTGATCAACATGGATTTAACGAACTGCTATCTAATCCTTTGCCACCAAGTCAGCCAAAATGTTTAAGCTTTCTTTGGAAACTACTGCTTCCATTTCCTAGTCAATAAATGTAAGAGAAGGTGTAGCCACTAACAACCCACATTTGTCAAGTCTCAGTGACTGGACCTTACAGCATGACCTTGAAGAGACTGCCCTTAGCTTTCTGTCTCTTTTTTCTTCATGATCTACCCCTGTTAAGGATATTGCGAATAAGGAACCTGGACAGACACGCCGAGAGAATGAAGGTGGAGTTATGGTTAAGGACATGGGCTTTAATGTGAGGCTTCCTGCCTTTAAATCCAGACAGTCATTTTACCTCTCTCAGCTTCAGCTACTGCACTTATAAAAGCTAAGCCTGTGCTAGAATCTACCCTGCGTGTTTGTTACCCAGATGCCATAGGAGAATGCAAGTGAAGCTCTCAGCACAATGCCCAGCTTATAAATAAAATATGCATTAGAGAATCTCATAATTTGTGCTATTATTTTCGTCATTCTGATTACTTGGGATGAATAAGATAATCTTGACTGAGGCTGAGAAGCTAAATCATAAGCCATGAGCCAAGCCCTGCTAAGTGCCGTGAGGCAGATGCCAAGTGCTAGAACGATCAAGAGCTGGTATAAAAGAAGACAGGAGAGTTTCATGAAAGGAGGGACAGACAGGCTTTACAAGTGTGTAACAGAATAAAGGAACTGGAGCAAAATCCTGGGCAGGGGAGGTAGAGGGCATCCTCTCTGGGTGAATGGGGAATGCTAGTGAGAAGGGGGTTTTCCAGATGTACTTCATTAGTGCGTGCCGGTTTGGAGTCGGATCATGGAGGACCTCAAGGGATGCCACTCAAAGTGTCCAGTCTTTCATCTGTAAGCAAATAAAAGTGAAGCCAGTGGAGCTTTTCTGAGAAGAGAACTTGGGAAGTACTCCTGCAAACGGGAAAATTTGGGTTACTGGTGAGAATGGGCTGAGGCAAAGCAGAGGCTGAGGAGGACAGTACCCTGCATTTCCATCTCTGAAAAGTTAACCGATCTTCCACTCCTGGCTTGATATTTATCTTCTTCCCTAGACTGCAAGCTAGTCAAGGCCAGGGCCCCTGTACTTCCTTCTCACCAGCACAGCCCCAGTACAGTCCCTGGGGACCATAGCTTATTGAAAGATCTTGACCTTGAAGCATGAAGGAGAAAGGAAAGGGTGGTTTTGAGTCCTGTGAAGAAGAGGAAGGAGCAGTCAGACAGAATTCAGTCTGTAGGGTATGAGGTGCCAGTGCTGGGCTATTTGCTGAAACAATGGAGAAGCCTATTTGGCAGAGCAAATGGGTGGGGGGGCTCTTTGTGGGGTGCATCACTGCTGAACCTCTGGCAGGCAGTGGAAGTGGGGCTTTGCAGAGCAGCAGAATGGGAGAAAGAGGCAGGAGAGCTGGAGCAGAGGGCAACAGGGCCCTTCAGGGGAAGTGACCTGGAGAGAGGGGGACAGAGCAGTGGAGTCACTCATATACCTAAAGCACCCCAACACATCCAGTTATCTCAGAGGAGAAGCTGCAGGAGCCAGGCAAGGAGAGGCTAAGTCACGAGAGCCAAAGGGCACTGGGCCTCAGCATTTGATGATGTATTGGGGCTGGGCCACACTGTGCAAAGCCCCCAAGAGGCCAGACAGAATGGAAAACGGACACTGGAGTCTCAAGATTGGTCTCCTGCCTTCCAACTCTTCTGCACATGGCCACTAGTGTCCTCCTGAAGGAAAGTCTGTATGCAACAAATCTTTCTTCAGCAGCTTTCCCATGCTTCCCTCTTCTGAGATCTCAAAGACCAAAGTCCTTGGCCAAGCATTTAAGCGACTCCAAATCTGGTCTGCAAGCCCTCACCTTTTACCAGGTACTTCCACATCCCAGCAGTCTGAGCAGCTCCCCCTGCCTTGTTGCACGTGAAGAACTTCCATGTCTTCACCAGTTAGGTCATGATGTCCCCTCAGCCTGGAGGGCCCTTCTCTGTGTTCCACTACCCTTCTGTTCCTCACTTCCTCCACAAAGTTTTCCCAAACCCCTCCCATAAAAAGCAATACCTAGCAATAATTTTATTCCTTCTCCAGTTGAGATGTTGCTTTATCTCTCCCCTGCATGAGCTCATGAAAGCAGAACATATTTTATCTTTGACTTCCTGTTATCTTACAGAAAGCACTCAGCAAATACCAGCAAAGCATATGCCTAGCTTTAGCCTGTCTTACAGTCAAGTGTGTTAGCTGAGGTCTCTGGGCGCACACCCTTATGCATACATACTAAGACTTTTCAACATTTCCCAAGGCTAGATGGAAGTGGGAAAACTTGGCGTGGCCATCAGAAGTGCTTTATCATATGTGCTGTCTAGTACAGCGGTTTAGAGAAATTCCAACAAAATCCCACCATGATCATAAACATAGTCATTCCAAGAGCCAGCAATTGGGAGGAAAAACTTTCTCAACACTCAACTTACAAACTCAAAAAGCATCTGTTCATTATCTATCATCTTTTAATCCTCCCAGCAGGCCCTGACAGTATTTAGACTAAATTAATAGACTGTTTCTTTACTCAATAACTTGTTGAAAACAACTTACTGTTGCTGTAAGAAAGACGTGTAGTCCAGATACGAAGCCAACATGGTCCAGTGAGGACCTATAATGTGTCAGTAGACTGTCTGCAAGATCAAATGCGGTACCATACATGAGCCTGGTCAGCTCCTTCCGTGGGCTGTTAGAGGCTAGACATTTTCTATACTGTTCTATAACACAGAAATTTAGGATTGATCTAGACAGTACTGCTTCTTTTTTCCTTTTTTGCCTCCTTTGTTTTTATTTTAGGAGAGGCAGTTATAAAACACAGCTGGCTCCATGGAAGGGAAGACTACATTCCTGATGCAGCTGTGGACAACAGAATTTTTAAAAACTATCTCTAATCTAACCAACCTGGCTCCTGGTAAGGAGGAGAAAAAAGAGCTAATTGTCTTTACACTCAGACTTTGACATGCTCTTCCCTGAAAGAAACAAGGATAATGTATTTTGAGTGATTTTAAAATCCATTTTCCTTGAATCTTGCAGAATAGGATGGAGGGGGGTCTCCAAAGCATGGAACTGGTGAGAAGTCCCCTCCATCTTCATAATAAACATTTTCTGCACATTTGTTCCCTACTAGGCAGAATGCTTAGAAGAGCTTTGCCCAGTTTACCTCATTATGTCCTCTGAGGTATGAGCCATTTATGTATGGGGAAGTTAAGGCTCAGAAAAATGAGCTTGCCTTCAATCACACAGCTGGTTCTGGGTAGGATTGGAATTTAAACCAAGTTGTCTAACTTTGGTACCCACATTTTAGTCACCAATGGGATTTTTCCTAACCTATCCCCACTGTGGCAGAATTGCACCAAAAACATACTTGAAAGATGAGTAATGACCAGAGCTGAGGAAATGGAAGGTGCATTAAACGGTAGCTCCTTGTCTTGCAGTGATTCTGAAGGACAAAGGCAAGAAACGGGCCAGTTGGACTACCTAGCAAATCCCTCAAAGTAGGCTTTCTGCATCTGTGTGCTCCCCAGGTTCCTGTGTTGAAATTCTAATCCTCAAGATGATGCCAGTAGGCGGTGGGGCCTTGGGGGAGCAATTAGGTCATGAGGGTGGGGCCCACATGAATGGGATCACAGAGAGCCCCTCACCCTTTCCACTGTGTGGGGTTCCGGGGGACAGATGGCCTTCTAGGAAGCAGCCCTCGGCAAACACCAAGGCTCTTAGACCTTGACTCACAACTTTCCAAGTCATAAGAAATAAATGTCTGTCATATATAAGCTTCCAGTCTGTAGCATTTTGTTATAGCAGACTAAACATACTAAGATGATTGCTATGCATGTTTTTTAGAAGGATGTTCAATACAGTCTTATTAATAATTATAACCACAAATTGAATATCCAATTAGTAAAAGACTCAGTAAATAAATTACAAAGGATTGTGCCTACTCCTTGTGATGATATCCTCATTATGCATTGCAAATATGTATTACTAATGCTCCTAACAAACAAATAATACAGGAATGTGTCATTAAAGTTCTATTTTAGAAAAATATTAAATGAAATGGTACATGCTCATAATATATTCTTGAGTGCAAAAATTAAGTTAAAAGCCTCTAAATACATTATGATGCTATATGTGTTTATACACACACAAACACACACATATACACACATAGATTGATGAGAAGGTAGTTAGCTGAATGATGAGAAGGTAAGGAGAGCCAAACATAAAATCACAGGAAAAACTGGAAAGGTAACAGTCAACCTTACTAATATTTTAATACCTCTGTGTGATGGGTAAATTTTTATTTTCTTTAGAGTAGTTAAATTTAATATTTTCTATAATGAGGTCTCTATCCAAAATTAATTTTTGAGTGACATATTAACTCACCAATTTCATTAAACAAGTAGATTTTGAGTATTCACCACGTACTCCTCCCCATGCTGTCTTCAAAACAATAAAAAGAACTAAAAGTGAGAAAAGACAGCACATTTACTCATATCCTTGCTCTGCTAAGATTTGGGATGATCTCCTGTTAGCCTTTTCCAGTAGTGACCACACCAGGTAATGCCAGAGCCCTGGTGTGTAGTTATGAGTCCAGCCAGGCTCCAAACCCTGATTTGCCACTTCTATTCTGTGGCAGTGTCACCTCCCTCTAAGCCTCTGTTCCATCATCTGTAAGGATTGGCACCTCCTCCCTGATCTTTTGGATAAATGAGTTCATACAGTTACAGATCCTCCAAAGCACCACAAATAATAGCTTATTATTGTGCTCTACAGAATCTGGACGTGGTGGTTCTGTTTCGTGTCCATGGCTTTCTTCTGAAGAGCAATAACACCAGTGTTTGCCTGAAGAAGAGGGACTTGTGGAAAACTGAGATCATTTAGTCAAAGTAAGTTCTAGCAAAGCTGTGAATTTTGTCCTCGTTTTTTTTTTTTTATCATTTTTTATTCCTAGTTGATCAAATAGTTTCTCAAGAAGAGTGAATTAGGCCCATTTGGCCTCATATCTCAGCCAGAGATGGAAAAAAGAGAGCGCTACCATGGTACAGAGAGAGAAAAGCATTTACACACTTTTTAGAAAAGTCAAAGGGGCAAATGTTGGACAAAGCTTACTTTTTTTTAAGAGAAAAAAATACAAGTAAAAATAAAAGTTTTGTAACGGGCTAGTTAACAGGAGAGTAACAATAATTAATACATTATGTATTGTTATCTTCACAGTATTTACTCAGAGTACAAGACATAGGCATGAAATATGGTCCAGACAGTATTAGCACAAACTTTTCTTTTCAATGAAGAGAAACTAGCTGTATAACTATCATAACTATCTTGTGTATGTATCTATCCATATATATTTTTTTCCTTTTCTTTCTTCCTTTCCACTTATCCCCATCACAGTTTCTCTTTTGTTTGAACAGTTTCTACCCTATTCACAATATCTACTGTACATTTTGGATCTTATACTCTTTCAACTTCTCACACTAGTGAAACAATAAAATGTTTACATGTATAGGTTTGATTTATTTCACTTATGAATATGTTCATCCATTTACCTACAAAAGTCTCAAATTTATCCTTCTTTATGGCTGAGTATTACTTCATTATATTTTTAAAAATCACATCTTTTTTGTCCATTCCTTGGTTTATGGGCATTTGGGTTATTTTCAAGATGTCACTATTACAAATTGTGCTGCTATAAACATGGGCGCACATATTTCACGGTGGTATGATATTTTTAATTCTCTTGGGAAGCTACCCAGCAGGGGGAATAGCTGAGTCAAATGGGACCTCTAATCCTAGCTTTTTGAGGAATCTCCACACTGTTTTCCACAGTGTTTGCACCAGTCAACACTTCTACCAACAGTGGAGAAGGCTTCCTTTTTCCCCAACAACCCCTCCAGCATTTGTTATTGATTGATTTTCTGATAATAGCCATTCTTTCTGGGGTGAGGTGGAATCTCAGTGTTTTTTTAAATTTGTGTCTCCCAAATGACCAATGATGTTGAACATTTTTTCGTGCATTTATTTGCCATGTGTATGTCTTCATCTGAGAACTGTGTATTCATCTGAGATGCCCATTTTTGGATTGGGTCTTTGAATTTCGGGGGCCTGATTTTTTTCAATTCTTTACATATTCTATGTAGAAATCCTTTGTTAAAGGGACAACTTGGCTATAATTTTTTCTACTATGTGAGTTCTCTTTTCACTCTGTTGGTGATTTCTTTTGTTTGCAAAAGCTTTTTAATAAGGTGAGATCCCACTTGTTGGTTCTTTGTAGTATTTCCCATGCAATTTGGATTCTGTTCCTGAACATTCTGCTTATACCTAAGTCTTTAAAAGTTCTACCTATTTTCTCTTTCAGTAGATTCAGTGTTTCTGTGTTAGTATTTAGATCTTTGATCCATTTTGACTTCAGTTTAGTGCATGGTGATAGACATGCGTCTAGTTTTAGTCTTTGGCATGTGGCAAGCTAGTTTTTCCAGCACCATTTATTAAAGAGGCTATATTGCTTCCAGGAAACATATTTGGCTCCTTTGTCAAAGATAAGATGGCTGAGTATATTTGCAGTTGTGTCTGCATCTTCTATTCTATTCCACTGATCCTCAGGTCTGGTTTTTTTTGTTTGTTTTTGGGTTTTTTTTGCCAGTACCATGATGGTTTTATCATGGTAGCTTTGAACAAAGCTAGCTTAGTTGGGTTTGGAAACTTCCTACACGTGATTTCTTATAGGCAACAGCCATCTAAATTCCATAGCTTTTCCTGAGCAACCCTGCAACTTTGGCCTTGGTGTTCTAGTGCATCTGATGACTGTAGGACACAGTGCCATGAACCCTTTGCAAGGAAAGTGTTCCGTAACCAGTGAACTCCTGCAGCGACAGCCTCTGTCCTGCTGTGGTTCTGCTCCCACTCCAGCCTCAACTGTGGTCACTTCCTGTGCATGACCCTCTAGCCTCCTAATCCACATCGTGGCCTTCCCTCCTGCCCCTCTGAGTGTCAGTTCTCCTCTCAGGAGCCAAGGGAAGGTCTTAAAATGTTCACCCTCACATGTCACATCCTGTCTCCAACCTACCCAGTGACTTTCCACTTCGTTCACGACAAACCCTGATGTCTCTATGCACACATGGCCACTGTAGGCCTCCCCAGCTTGTCTTGACCGCCCACCCCTCTTGCCTGCCGGGCGTTCTGTGTCCTGGCCCCCTGTTACATGCTAGAGCACACCCAGCTCTTGCCCACACTGGGCCTTGCTGCATGTTCTTCCTGCCTGAGATCAGCCTTCTCCCTGCTCTTTGCGTGCATGTGGTCCTCATTTTTTGGATTTCTGCTTCTGTGTCACCACCTCAGAGAGGCCCCTTTGTACCCCACACTAATGCCTTGTTTTCTTTATAGCATTGTTTTGTTTTGTTTTGAGATGAGTAAACTACGTAGTTTAGGCTGGCCATGAACTCCCTATGTAGCCCAAGCTGGGCCTTAAACTCAAACTCAAGGCAATCCTCCTGCCTCAGTTTCTCAAGTGCTGGGATTACAGCTGTGCTCTACCACACCTAGCTCTACAGGGTAAATCTTGCCCCAGTTTCTTCACTGACTTACTTGGTTTGTGTGTAGATGCTAGGCCTGTCACACACTTCCCTGACCCATCAGAACATAAATTCCCCAAGGGCTAGGGTGTATCTATACTTTTGATGTTATATCCCTGGTACAGGACATCTCGTGGAGTTGGTGCTCAATGAACATTAAAAAAAGTGAGGCAGGGACAGAGTAAGAACGTCTTAAAAAGCGGGGACACCTCTCCAGGCAGCCCAATTTCCTGTGGAGGTAGGCAGTATGTTCCGCTGAGCCCTAAAATTATGGTGCAAGTTAAAAATAACAGCCTGGGTGGAGTGAGAAGACCTTAAAGAGGATGGGGAGAAAGATAATGAGAAACATGAGCTGGCCAACACAGATCCAGCAGGATGTGGGCCTGGCCAGGAAGAGAACGATCTGGACTCCAGAAAAACACTGCCTTTGGGGCTGCCATTGTCTGATGAATGTACAGCTCCTAATTAGTCACCAGAGTCTTTCTCTTGATCTGCCTGTGTATGAAGGACTTTAAAGCAGCCAATTCAGGACTCGCTTCTATCCCAGACCAGGACAGGATTAGAGATCTTTACAAAGACAATTCCTAGAATAGACAATTCCTGGCCAACAGTGAGAAGAGGGAGAGGCCTGGAGGTAACAGAGGCCAAGAAGCCTCTGTGGCTCACCCTCCCCTTGACCT
The DNA here is from genome assembly GCA_004027295.1 of Dolichotis patagonum. Classification (NCBI taxonomy): domain Eukaryota; kingdom Metazoa; phylum Chordata; class Mammalia; order Rodentia; family Caviidae; genus Dolichotis; species Dolichotis patagonum. Next base: position 16,745 of record PVJX010011263.1, on the reverse strand, counting down.
CCTCCAGGGCCCATCCAGCGTGGGATCCGAACCTCCCACCACAGTGGGCTCCAGCTAGCTATCCCAGGGTGAAGCCACCCTCCAAAGGCTTGGCTTGGTTCTGGGGCAGCGCAAGGCAGGGAGGGTCAGGTCAATGGGTCAGACGAAACAACACAGACATTGCCTTGGAAACACTCCCCACCCCCTTGTTCAGCAGGCATCTGGATCCACCCTGAACCAGCTGTGTATTAAACTCCCAGGCCTCAGGAGAAGGTAGAGAAACTCTGAGAAGGGTCAGAATGGAGTGGGAAGGGGCCTGCCCCCTTTATGGGGCTGTATCAATCTTCAGGCCTTAGTGAGAAGCCTGAAGTCCCAGGAGAGCCGCAGGCTACAAATCCATCTTTCCAGCCTGGCCCCATAATGAGTGGATGAGCCGAGCAGAGTGTGGGGGCTGCCAGCACCCCCTCCTCCAGACCGCAACCTGGACCCAATCCCAGAATCCATCTCTCTGTGCTGCTTCGGAAGCCAAGTAATGTGCTCATGGTCACCTGGTGCAAGGGAATATTCACAGACCTCTAAGACATTGATCACCGCTGAGTTTTTCCATATCCACAGCTATGAGACAGGCAAGGGGCCACAAAGGGAGGGAGGGAGGAGAATTAGCAAGTATCAAGAGAGACTGCTATGCTGTAGGCTTTCCACGGTGCCTCTGTTTAACCCCCTACATCCAGCCCTGAGGAAAGTGCTGTTAGGGGGGAAAGTAAAAGTAAAAGAGACGACTCTGGGAAGGAGGGCACAGCATAGGAAGCTGAACTGCAAATCCCTGAAGTATTTGCCACCTGCAACAGGCCATCCCTCTAGTGTCAGAAGTCATTTGTCAAGTGATTTGAACTCACAGCCCAATTCCAAAAGAAATGAGCAGAATTTTCAACAAATTCATGTTGTCTCAAGGACAACATGAATCTCAAGGCCCCTGGCTGGGTAGGAATTCCAAAGACTTTTGATGCATTGAGCAAAGGGAGCAAAGGTCAACACTGCCTTAATCATTCTTTGGGAACATCTACAGCTTGAAATCGCTGGTGTCTGCTGGGGCTTGAACCATTTAAGAGGCCGTTGCTTTCTTGGCCGGATCTAGATTCTTGACCTGAGAATTTTAAGTACTGAGAAAGCACAAGATGATCTTCCCTCCCCTAGAACAAGAAAGGCTGACAGGGAATAGGAGGGTGGATTGACTTTTATGTTCCAGGGTCATTGTTAAAATTTCAAATACATTTATATGAAGATTTCTGAAACCCTTAACCAGGAGGCAAAGTGTGTCAGCAGCATTGACAACACATATTTTGTTGAGCAAATACTGTGTGGAATGTATTGTGTACTAAAACATTTTGAGTAATTGGCATGCATTCTCTCTAAATTTTTATACTAACTCTATGGATATGCATGGCTAACACTGACATAGCATCAACATGTACTTTAGATTTTACCTGTACTAACTCACGTATTCCTGTTAAAAGCACTAGGATACAGCTGAGGTTATTGGGTCTATTCTAGAGAGACAGAAAAGCTATATAACTTGACCAGGGCCACACAGCTATTGAGGGGCAGATCTCAAGTTTAAGCCCAGACAGCCCTCTCCAGATCCCTGCTCTTGACTCCTGTGCAGCCCACCGGAGCACCACAGCTGTTTCTGAAATAATGGAAGGACAATGCGACGTGGGTCCGCACCAAAACTGTCAAAACATGTCTTGATCTCCCTCAGTGTGGACATTCCAGGCCCGGCCAATTGCACGGCGACGTCACCCTCGGGAAGCAGCCTTCCTGGTGAAAGGCGCATTGGGAAACTGACCTGCACCGTCACCCTTTAGAACAATTCCCTTCATCACTCCAAACGTAAGAAACTGACCACGCTCAAGGGGAAAGTTTTGCCTCTGTAACTGAAAGGCCACCTGTCGTTGAACTGCTGTGGAGCAGCGGGGCCATCCTGGCCTGCGACCCCGAGCCAGGGAAGTCCTGCTCTCAGGACCGCCCAGCTGGCTGTATGGCCCGGGCCCAGCTCTCAAGTATGAACGCTCAGCCTGCCCTCCTTGGCCCTGTCACCTTTCTACAGGGCTTCTGAGGAAGGACATGAAAAGGTCCTTCTTGGAAGCCCTCTCTGTCCCCCAGAGGTACTAGGCAGCACTTCGCACACATTGATTAACTGCTGTAAACCACACCCGCCACCCCCATTGGATGGGCAAGGAAGGCAGAGGCCACCTGCTCTGGCTGCTTCGGTGGGCGCAAGGGCTCAGTGTGCTGGCTTGCTGTCCCCCTTCTTGGCACCTGGAATCACCTGTTTGCCTTTGATGCCCATAAGCTAACAGTATTACTCATTTCTGTGCATGAGTGACATCACAAGAGTGGATTTTCCAGGTCCAAGGTGAGCGCTGTGTGGAGATGGGACCGAGCCTTGTAAGCCAGAGCACGTGGCACACAGCACAGGGTTCTGAGAGCTGTGAGGGGACCCTGGACGCACGCTTCTCAGCTTTGCTCTCGGCCATGCCTGCCCCCTTCACAGCAGCAAGGACCAGCCATAGGAGTCCCCGTGCTGTCCCTAGAGACGAGGTCTTGTCCTGACCTCATGCGGTTACATTCTAGTGGAGAAAATAAGCAATAGAATAAATAGTTTATTTAAAACTAGGAATTGTTTTTTTGTCTTTGGAAAGGAATTGTTTCTGTGGCTGGCCAGGCACCATGGCAAAGACCCGGCATGCATTTTTCTGTAGCAGAATTTTTGTTGCATGTGGATAGTGCCCACAATGGTTGGCACTGCCCTAATGTTTCTCAATGAGGAGAAAGAGGTGCCAGGTAGCCGAGGCATGCAGGCGGCTACAAGCTGGAATTCCCCCTCCCCGATCTCGGCCCCCAGGCCATTTCACTGCTTCTTGTAGGAAATCGTAAACAAGCCAAGGTCTGCCAGTTTGCTTGTGCTTTCCCTTTTCAGCACCTCTGCCCCTTGCTGTCCTGCCCACGCTCTCCCTTGAGGTCCTTGGTGTTCTCCTGGGCTTCCTGCTGCACACTTTGCCTCCTGAATGTGACCTGGTCCTGCAATCTCACTAAATAGCCTCACTGGCAGGCAAGAAGGGACCCTCTTCAGGCCCTTGTGATGGGGCGCTTATAAACACCTAGAAATAGGCTGCTGAGGGTGTACCATGGCTGGAAGACTATTTGGGAAGTAGCCTTGAGCTCTGTTCCTCATGCCCACACAGCCAACCCCAGGTTGTGAAGCTAAGAAGCCTGATGCCCGCCTCAGAACTGACCTGAAGCTGACCCATGCCGGGGCATCTCCAGCCCAAGGGTCCCTTTGTTGAAATTTTACGCTTGAGAGGATCATGACCTCCTCTACCATTTGATAGCTTACAGCTTCAGGAATAAATCCTCAAAGGGCCACTTATCCGACCCTGCCTGCCCCATGGGCTCCTATTTCCACTGCCCCTGCAGTCAAGTCACACTGGCCTTCTGGTGACCTGGCTGTGCTATGCTGCCTCACGCCACACAGCCTTGCACGTGCTCTTCCCACACCCAATCTCAACCCGAGCATGGCCTCTCTTGGAAGATTTCTGGGCCTCCCACCCTGACCGACTCAGGTGCCTCTGCCATCTGCTTTGCAGACCACCTAGGAAAGTTACCCCTGGATTGATGTCCATGTCCCCATCTGAGTCATGAAGGCACAGGTGCTGGCCCCAGGTGCTGCAGCTGTGTTTACAGTCTCCCTGGAAAACAGGAGATGCCCTGTGACCATGGTGGAGCCGAATGGCCCTGAAGTGGTCATTACTGGCCTCCTGTAAGCACCATCCCGGTCCTCACTCCACCTCTGTCTCTTCCTGCCTCCTTCCATCTGTTTGCTTTACTTTCCCTTTTCTCCTCCCTCTTCACCCTTTCTGTTCAGTCTTTCTTCTCTCCTGGTTCTTAAGCCCACTTGTGGCTCCTAAACACACTGTTTTTGGTGTGTGTGTGTGTGTGTGTGTGTGTGTGTGTGTACATGCATGTGTGTTTGTAATAGGGCTCAAATTCAGGGCCTTTTGTATGTCAGGCAGACACTCTACCACTGAACTATACCCATAGCCCAAGATATCATTTAAGTCACCAGAAAGGTACTCCAAGTTTTTTTCTTTTCTTTTCTTTTCTTTTCTTTTCTTTTCTGTTCTTTTCTTTTCTTTTCTTTTCTTTTCTTTTCTTTTCTTTTCTTTTTAGATGTTACAACTTAGCATCCTATGCTGACTTGCAACTAGGTCACCCCAAAATCACGGCCTAGTCAGAGAACCTAGAATCTGGTTTCCTACCTTCTGCCTTTTCTGAAGGCTCTGTAGCAAGTCCCACAGACGAGGTGGCTGAAACAACAGGAAATTGTTGTCTAAGTTCTAAGTGCTGGAAGTTCAAGGTCAAGGTATGGGCAGATCTGGTCGCTCTGTAGGGCGATGAGGCTTCAGGAGGGTTTCAGGCTTTCTCCTTGAGTTGAGGATGGCTGTCTTAATCCTATATCTCTCACATCATCTTTCTTCTATACACATCTCTAGGTCCAAATTTCCCAGTTTTAGGGGCTGGGGGTTTAGCTCAGCGGTGTAAGCGCCTGCTTCGCAAGTGCAAGATCATGAGTTTGATCCCCGGTACCAAAAAAGAACAAAAACAAATTTCCTAGTTTTATAAAGATGCCAGACATTGTGGGCTAGGGACCCTTTGGTGGCCTCATTTTATCTCAGTTCTCTCTGAAAAGACCTTATCTCCAAATAAGGGTTCTCGGGGTTAGGGGGTTAATTTCAGCATATAGACACAACCTGTGACACCTACCTGGATATGCCCATTTCCCAGCACTCTGGCTCATCAGATGAGAGAAAATGGGGACGCATTAGAACAGATCATCTTCCGGAGAAATTATAGGGGGTCTGGAGTGAGACAGACAAGCTGGTAATGTGCCAACATCCACTTATGGGTAAGAAAGGCTGGCTGAACAGTCAGTGATTAAATCCACTCTAGAATAGCCTTGTGCAGGGATGGCAAAACTTTTAGACTCTGGTGTCCAAACTGCACCCCCAAACCCACTTATTTATTGCAACGTACTAACACTGCAGTTAATCCTGAATACTGGGGTTTTACTTTAGAAAAAAAGAATGCATACATTAGCATCTTTTTTCTTAAAAGAAAAATAACATGCGTGCTATAGGTTCACTACCACGGGCCTAGTGGTTAGGTGTTGGTGCTGGTTATGTGCTAGTCCTGAGTTTCAAGGCACTCTAGTGACAATAGGGCCTTTTCTCTCACTTACAAGCAGTGGGTAGAAATGGAATGTAATGTATGGGACCATAGCCAAGAGTTGATGAGTGAATAACATGAGCGAAGGGCTCAGCACTATGCCTACCACATACCAACTCAATGTGTGGTGTTGACGTTATTCAGGAAGAAGTAATGCCAAGAGGAAGCTGACTGCCACTGCTTCAGGCCGCACAACTCTGTGCTCCCCTTTGTAGCAATAAAGGGAAGGGACTCAGGGTGACAGCCAGATCTGAGCTGCCTCAGTTGTGGCCTGTGGAGCACAGGCATCAGAACCACATGGCTCCACCAGGAAAAGCAGAACCGAAGGTCCCTCACAAACTCAGTGAGTCCCTGCGTGGAGCACTCCCCTGTGATTCTTACGCACATTGAAGTGTGAAAAGCGGGGACCAGGGCACAGGTTCTGGAGGAACACTGATGAGGCACGTGCACAAGTGATCCTCATACCCACACAGGGCTGGTGCAAGGGAGCACACCCCGACACCTATCAGTGACACCCCTTTCCTTGGACAGAGTCGGAGAAGGGGGAGCCCCATGTCTACATGTTACCTTCTAAATGTACTCTTTAGAGGGGTCAGTTCTTCCACATCACTGGAAGCCCTACTGAGTCAGGACATCGAGTTTTGAATTATCTGTCCTTCCTCCCCCCAGAGTGAGGGTTACCCAGCATTAGCCTCAGGCTTGGCTCAAGGTGAGCTCTGACCTTAGGGCAGAGGGGTGCAAGACGTCCTGGCCAGCCTGCTTGGCGTGCCGCGAGGGCAGAGGGGTGCAAGACGTCCTGGCCAGCATGCTTGGCGTGCCGCGGTCTGTGTCCTCAGGCTCCCTTTCCTCTGTCTTGGGGCACCGTCCGTGATTCAGGAAAGCCGGGGCACACCTTGTCCCTCAGTGCCTGTGTTCTTGTCTAGAGTCTCTCTGTCCTCTAGGCCAAGGTTCTGCCTTTGGTCCCCACTAGGTCCTGCCCTCTCTTAGCAGAGCCTCCAAATTCCAGCCTATTCCCCAGGGTCTTCTCATAGCACCTGTTGCTGAATTACTGTTACTAAGTTCTACCTGCCTCTTGTGACACCTCTAGTTGTCCCCCAGACAAACTGTGCTCCCAGTTAGGAGCACAGACTCACATGACAGCCTGGGTGTGAAGCGTGGCTCCGCCACTTGGGACCTGTGGGACCACAGGCAAGGGGTTCACCCACCGAGCCTCAAGTCCTGACTCTCTAACAGCACTGTGGGCTGACACACTAAAATCCTGGCCCAGTGCTCAAAGGAAGGGCTCAAGAAACACGGGTGACGGGGATGGAAGCTCTTCGCTCTCCAAATGCTCGTAGATGCAAAGTTCCATGCCAAACAAAATGCCTCAGTGCTGCCAATAGGTGGCACTAATAGTCACTCATAGAATATCACTTTAGACTGTGAGAGCCTCTGCAGAGCTCACATTGTAATAGGATGATACCAGCTATTCAGATGGCACTCACTGTAAGCCAGGCACGGTACTAAGACAGTTACTCTTGTGATCTTTTCCATGTCCAAGTGTGTACTTTATTACCTACTTTACAGAAAAGGAAACCGAAGCCAATCGCAGGACTAAAAAGTGACAGTCAGACTTTGAAGCCAGAATCCACACACTTAGACTCCATGTTACGCTATTTCTCTTATACAGTGTGATACAGGAGGTAAAATAATTGCTAATCCTACCCCACTTTCAGTCCTTCAGGCTGCTGACCCAGTCCTATACCTTGGGCTCCTTCCAGCCAAATTGGACAACTTGTCAGCCCGGCTCATTTCTGTAACCCCTCCCTTCGCTGTGGTGGATGGGGCTGGGCCCAGTCACATGTGAAATGGGTCACTGTGTGGGTACTTGATGAACAACTGCTTGTTAATGAATCCTTTCTTATGGAAAAATACTCATTTACCCACAATTTATGTACCACAGATAGATATCACTTTATTAAATAAGCATGGTATGTCTGTGGCACAAATGGCTACAGATTATTTTTGTAACAACCTAAATAAGTCAAAGGGCACTGCCTCAGCTAAGCAATGTGTATTTAATGAAATAGAAAGGACTGTACCCTGCACTCTGCACATGCCTAGCTCCTGGCCTCTGGTACAGCAGGGCTGGCAGCGCCATGCTTCTTAATGGTTTATTCAGGGTCCACAAAATGCATGTCCATCCAGAGATTGACCATGCTGTCCCTACAGGATGGGATGTCCTTTGCTAGTGCAAATAAAGGTTATGGTCATCTGTTCCCCATCTCTCCAGAAAGTCTTACTGTCATGGTTGCTGCCACTCACCTGTAAATCAAACACTTCCCCAGATGCTGCTTTCCTAACCCCTCTTTGAACCCAAGGAAGGCACCCGTAAACAGTTTTGAGGAACAGTGTACAGGAAGTTCATCGGTTCCTTCCTGAGCTTCTTGTATATTAAGTTTGGCGTGGGTTGAAACTTCATTTGCAAGCCTATGCATTCCTCCTAAAAACAGCAAGGATAACCAGTCTCCCCGCATCTTCAGCCAGCTGCTCTCAGCAGCAAACTGGTGCTCTCACCTCAGGGATATAGTTTCAAAAGGGGACTTTCCTAGGAAGTCCTCAGTGACCGACACAAAGAAAACAGAGGAAAAGGGAATTGTGGCTGTGAATCAGAGTTTCCACTAAAATCCACACTTATTCACACAAACAGCCCTGGTAAACAGCTGGCCAGCCCCTTGCTGGACACCACTTCCCAAAGCAAGACTCTTTTCTTTTATTCCTTTGTTACCGCCAGGCCAGCTCATCCTTATGCAAAGCCCCAGGGAGGCAGCCCAACTCTCCCTCTTCCCAGTGTTCTGGTCCTATCAGTGGGGCTTAGGGAGCTAAACCATGAACAATCGCATCCCTGTAGAGAATGAAAGGGAAAGCGCTGGTCACCAAAGCAGAGCAAGGAGGGGCAGGGGAGGTGCCCGGAAAGCAGTCAGAGGAAGTGCACAGTGCTGGAATTCTGCTGAGGTGTGAGCTCCTGGACTGAGACAGGAGGTGTGGGCTCTGAGAAAGTACTTGATTAAATGCCTGAGATTCCCATCCTAGCATCTGGAGGCCTGAATTTCCCAAGTACTTCAGTGCAGGAGCCCTGCATACCTTTGATACACAATAGCAGGGAGGGTGTAGACAACATGCCTGCCCAGCGGTTAGCATGGCTCCTTCTGGCTCCTTTCTTGGTGGTGTGGAAGGAGTACAAGATGAGGATGAGATAGTCAAAGATGATCGGACAAAAGCGGGGAAGTAACCAGTTGGTCCAGAGTAGGGACATCAGAACACCACCCTATCAAAACCCAGCACTCATACCCACAGGTAATCCTATTATTCTGCCTGACGTTCTAGCAAAAGCTTCCTAAGATCTAAACCACCCACCAGGTGAACTGATCTCTAAAGGCACAGAATTTCCAGCCTTCCCTGGGAGGGTGAGTGTGACACAGCAAGATAATGTCAGCCAGACTCACTGCGGCCACAGCTTGCAGCTTCCGCGCCACTGACCTCAGGGGCTGTATCCAGCACTGTTGTAAGCGGGAACATTCCAGCTCCCGCCTGTCCCTGGGGCAAGTGCCGGGGACAGGAAGATAACGCAGCAGAGCGCGTGATGGCTTTTGCAGTGTCTAAACTTGAAGAGCTATTTTTGCAAGTCCGTGCCATTAGCAAGCCCTTCCCCCACACAGGGTCAGGGATCTGCTCAGCCCAAGGTGAGCTCCTGGGGAGTCTCTGGTGGGTGGGTGGCTCCATGCTGTCTGCTTAACACGCTTGTTGGCCGTAATGCCCCTTTTTTACTTTCCTCTCTCAGTAGCCTTCCACTTTCACCGGGACACACACCCTCGGCTCCCAATAGAACCAGTTTTCTCAGCGGAACACACCCCTGGTTCTTACCTGAGAAGCTGTCCCACTTGGTGCCTGTGCTCTGTCGGTCACCGTCACCTTGCAGTGGCTGCTTCTCCAGCAGCCCTGAACCGGCTCTCTGAGCCCCGGGTTACTGCGGCTCTGCGTGGGGAGAGGGACGGGCCGCCGCATGCACATCAGGTTGCTGGCTCTTCTCCAGACACCATGCCACAGAGCCGCTACCAGTCCCGGAGGGCTGTGTGGGAAGCAGGCGAAGAGAGCCGGGAGTGTGGGCCTCTGGGTCTCGCTCTGCCTCTTGTTCATCAGCAGAGGGGACCTGCCTTACCACACTGCCCCCACAGCAGGACATACAGAGCTCGGAGTGCCCCCCACTCCAGCCAGGAACCCAGCAGAGAGAGAGGCAGAGGTGGCAGACAGTGAGAACAACTACACTGGGTGTTATTTTACCATAGTTTGTCTTGGGGCAGATGCCTGAGCCCAGTGGACTACTAGCCCGTCTGAGAAGAATCCTGTTTATTTTGAGGCTCAGTCGCCAGGGAAACAGCAGGTCTCGGCTCCGAGACACTCCTCTGGAATCAGAAGGCTGCTGGATGAAAGGGAGCCCTTTTCTGTTCTGTCATCTGGTATCCCTGCCAGATGCCTCTAGGTGTCTCTGTGTGGCAGCATGACTGTCTGTCTGTCTGCACCATTCCTAGAGCCAAGCCCTTCAAAGGGCATTTTACAAAGCCAGTTGGGTAATGGCCATCCAGGTTAGGCCCAGCAAGGGGCTGCAGAGAGCATCTGTCATTCCTCACACTGCACAAACCGGTCCCTTTGGACTACATGAGTCCTCAGGTGATCCCCATTTCAGGGTGACAATTTCTTCAGTGGGGCTGGGGTGTTGTCTTCACACCACTGCCAAGATGAGGGAGGGAGACAGACAGGGAGGGAGACAGAGAGAGGGTTGGAGAAGGAGGGAAGCTAAACAAATAACTCTGGCTAAAACATGGGAAACAAAGGTAGATTGAAAGGATAAGAACAGGGGTGTCTGAAGAGTCTAAATGGAAACATGACGAGTAGTTTCCTATGCCTGGCAGAGTCCCTCCTCCTTCTGTAGCCGTTCGAGCCTTGAAGGCATGAATGAGTGGCAAGCGTGTTCACATCCACGTGCACACACAAGCCTGCCCACCCAATGATTCACATACAGAGGACAAAGGGACCTGGACGAGCTATGCTTCTTTCTGCTGTTCCGCTCTTCTTTCTGTTACTGGGGTACCATGAAGGTAGAGGTGAATACTTTTCTCTGCACGAAGCACCCATCAGACCATCCCTGTACTTGGAGCAGGGAGAAGTCCTGGAAGCTCATCTCCTGTGTCCGGGAACCAGAGGTGTGGACGCCTCATGGCTCTGACTGTGGATCTCCCCACTCAGGCTGACACCCGTGGACCTGAACACACGGTGCCGGTGGCCACTCCTGGGCAGCTCAGCTCTACAGGGCCCAGATTCACTCTTTCCTGAAGGATATCAGTAAGACTTTCCCATGCATGTCATCTCTGCAGACTCACAGAATCAGCACAAGGTGTGATAATCAAATGTGTCCAAGTGTGTGAAAACACCTTGAACACCAGGAATACAAAGACAATCATTATCTCATGTCTCTACTATATTCAGTAGTGAACCATTCTTTAACACACACACACACACACACACACACACACACAGAACTTTTAGTAAATGTAATCCTTAGCTACTGACTTACACTCATTTCTCTGCTATATATTGAGTGTTCAATCCAAATACTGAGAAATAATTAATTCTCAGTTCCTTACAATATTTAGTCACATAATTCCCTGCATGTTGAAATTTTTTTAAAATTCTATTTTAACATCCCTCAGTCTCTATATTTTTTTCAACTTCCATGTCAAGGGTCTAGATTTATCTTTTAAATATACATGGATATTTTTTAAGACCAAAGACATGATGATATGATACTTTTTGGTCCCACTGTTATTTAGAGTGGGAAGGGACCCTGAGATTACCTACTGGAAACGTCTGGCCTCATAATTGCCCTTAGTTTTATGCCAGAAAATAGTCCATGGAAATAATAGCTGTCGAAACCACGTATTAAGCATCCACAATCTACTTATCCTATGCAGAGTATGTAACAGAAATCATACCTTCTCCAAAGCTCTTACACCACTTCAAAAGCCAATTCTGCCATGATAAAACCTTATATGAGAGCCATACCACCCCTGCAGAGAGCTGGTCTGAGAAAGAAAGAAAATTATAGATTTTGAGGACCAAGAAAAATCCTAGTTGGTTTACCTACAGATTTGTGGGCCCCCCCAAAGTCATCCATATCTAAAATGTTGGGGGCTGGTGCTAGATGTGAGCTTTCCCTTCCACGTCCGGAGAAGCAGGCTCCATGAGAGCACTTAGGCACTTGTTATTACAGACAGTAGCTCCACACCTCTTATAAGAAAGCTAGGAGGGTCATAAAGGTAGAATATGGCTTTTCTGTGGTTTTATTATTCTGTGCTCAGTACTTTCAAAAATCAGACATAAAACTCACTTTTTAACTTAAGCATGAAAGAAGCAGCAAAGCATGATAGATTCAGAGGTGCAATATGGCACCCATCCAAAAATACATTTTCTTCCACTCCTGGAATAACATAAGCTCTGGGATTTTGTCCTAGACTCTTGAGACTGACATTTGGTATTTGCTTTAAAATTTCCCCCTCATTCATCCTGTTTACATGAGTGACGCAGTTATATGAAACGCATACCAGACACACTGCATTTTCTTCCTAATCTCATTTGACTTTGCTCAGGCACTGCAAATCCTAATCAGCTGACAGGAAAAATCAGATACTGCAGGCCACTTTCTTCTCCCAGCCTAGACTTTCCTTCTGTTTAAGACCAATCAGGCAGTTAAATCAAAGCCTCTGGCCTCCCTGTGGCCAGGTGCCAGGGGGATAGAGAGTCCTGGGAAATGCAGCTGACAGTCCCAGGAAATTGCATTTGTTGCCCAAGGAGACCCAAAGGCAATACATACCAGCAGACAGCAGCTTGCCCGACAGAAACGAGGTCCAGCAGCTTCCAAGAAAGGAGGCGCCTCATTCTAACCCAATCGCCAGCCGGCTCTCCAGCGCTCCAGGGCAGAGTGCTGAAAAGGTCCCCATTCATGAGAGGTGGGCTGCTTCCCCTCCGATACTGATCAGCCATTGCCCATTCGATTTTCCTTGATTCTAGTTTTTTAAATTGCACTTTTGAATATTTTAAGTAAGAACACCTCATGCACATGATTGAAATGTGCAGTGTACAAAAAGATGTAAAATGATTCTTATTTCTTTTCTTCCCAAAGATAACCACTAACAGCTAGTGTGTGTGTGTGTGTGTGTGTGTGTGTATGCGCACACATGTGTAGGGAGACTGAGATCTTCTGGGGGGGAGTGTCTTTATATTGCTAGATGAGTGTATGTTTAAAAACAGTTTACTGGGCACATTATTGTTTGTTTTTCACTTACTAATAGATCTTTGCACATTGGTCTAGTCACTCAAGCCTAGATCTCTGTAATATACTCCTAACTGGTCCCTCTGTAGTTCATTCCAGAAAGAGCTTGCTAAAAGGTAAATCAGATTGTGTCTCTATTTATTTGGAACTGTCCAGTGCCTTCCTCTTGAATGAAGAGCAAATGCTAAGCATGCCACCACCACCCTCTTCTTGCCAAGTTCACTCGCTATTTACCCTTCCCTGCCTACTGTGCTCCAGGCATACTGCGTTTTATATGCCAAGCTTGGTGCTACCTCAGGGCTTTTGCACTTGTTGCCCCTTTTTCACAAAATGTACACATTTATTTCCTGCTCCTTGATTACTTGCACGGCTGTCTCTTTGTTGTCTATCTGGTCTCAGCTTAGACCATCTCCTCCCACCTGTTTTAAGTCAGCCTCTCCTTATTGTCCTTCACATCCCCTGCTCTCCTTTTCTTCACAGAATTTACTACTGTCTAAAAATTATCACATTCATAAAGCGTTAACTTATTTGCTCTCGGTCTCTCCCACCACACACACTGAAATGAAACTCCACCTGGAGAGTAGGGTTTTTGTCTCTTTATCAAACATGGATGTGCACTGGTCACCTTAGATGTTTGTTAAACTACACATTGCTGGGCTTCTGATTCAGCAGAATCAGGTGGGCTACTGGATTAGAATTTGCATTTCCAACACGCTTCTGGTGGGTGCAGCTGGTCCGGCGCCAGCACTTTGAGACTCGCTGTGTGGACCATGAGGCCTGCGGTTGCATGCATGTTCATTACACGATGTGCGAGGCCGCACATGAGGATCCGCCACCTTGGTTTTTCAGTTTCTCAGTTATCTTCATGTTTGGCTGCAAAGCCTCAAAGTCTTTGTAACAGGAAGGCCTTAAATCTTGTCAGAATGGTTTATTTGCTCCACGAATTTATCAGCAGGTTAACACTCTAAAGCTTCACAGACCCAAGTGGGAGGCTGTGATAGCCACCTTGTCTTCTCCCTCAGCAGATACTCACCCCCAAACTGTGGTGTGGCTCTCACATGTATGGGACACGTGGCGTCCCCGGGAGCAGTCACTCGCCTGGTATAGCTCAGCACCTCAGCCGTTGGTTCAGGATTTGGCCTCCATGCATGTGAATGCACACAACCTGAGCCCCAGGCAGGTGATAAACCAGAGAGTCATAACCCTGTTATCCAGAGAAATAACTATGTGCATGCATGCACTCATGTGCAAGCTCACATGCTTTCTTACATTTCATTTTGGAAGTCACAAGATGCCCTGACTCCTGGTTAATAATTAGCTTGCTGTTTGGCAAAACACACAAAACCAATCTGCATCCCCATTTATTATTTAAATTCCTGATGCATTAGAAGTTAAAGTGTAAAATGTCAAACCTTAGAGGAAAGTACTAAAGGAAAGCATTATAGCAAAACATTACTGAATGAGATTTATCATCTCAGAATGGGGGTTACTTTTTGAAGCAGAATTTGTAACCCAGAAGTGAAAGCAGATACTAAGTGATTCCATAAAGTACTAAATGTTCTATGTGAAAAAGAGGGGAGAAATCTCCCTGGTTTAGACTCAGGGGAGAGATCTGTGGGTCCTATCATTTCCATCAGTAGTCTTTCCACAGGAATTATGGGAGTGTCCGACAGCAAGGCTCTCTGGGAAAAGACGCAGACTTATCAGATCATACAGAGACCACAGTCTTCAGCAAAGCCTTGCTACTAGGTTAATGGTTCCACTAGTAATGGTTTGGGTTTTTAAACAATTTTATCAAGATACAGTTATATGTAGCCCTGAAGCAAGGCCAGCAGATCGCTGTAGCTGCTGGTTTCAAAAAGGAGCCTAAAGAGAATTCTTTCTGTGGTCTGTTGGCCATTTCAGAACTTTGGAAGTAGAATGGTCAATTCATCAGAAAGAAATAACAGGTGAGTATGGCGGACTTTGGGGGTCCTGCAGGGGAGATACCCTGGTGCCTTGGGACCTGCACCATGCGGTTGACTCGGGGTGCCGGGAGAACAGGGGGCTCTTCCCCTCTCTGTGGCAGACTTTCGGCGGCCTGAAGGAGAGAGACCCTGGCACGTTGGGACCTGCACAGTGTGGTTGACCCAGGGTGCTGGGAGAACAAGGAACTCTTCCCGTCTCTGGGGGCAACTGTGATCCTGCCTGCTGAGAATCAGACATCTCATGTCGTCCTGTCCCCCATCCCGTGTTCCCCCTCCTAGCCTAGCAAGTGGGAGCCAGTGAACTACACATCTTGTGAAAAGATTGGCTATGTTATTTAGTATGAGCTCTCCATATGCAAAGATAAGGACAAACCTTTGGAAGAAAACAAGACAATATGACAGATAGTGAAGATCTCTGGTTGTCTAGCTTTGAAATTTATGCTTTCTTATGTCCCATTCTGTTCTGTTTTGTTGTGTTTAATTTTACTCCCTTTTAAAATAAAATAAAAATATTAAAAAAAGATACAGTTATATGCCATACAGTTCACCCATTAAAAATGTACAGTTAAGTAGCTTTGGTATATTACAAGGCTATATAACCATCACCACTGCCATTTTAGAATATTTAGAAAGAAACCCATACTCTATAGCAGTTGCTTCCCATTCCTTGTTTCTGCCAGATCCAGGCAACCACTAATGTGCTTTCTGGTCTCCATAGATTTCCCTGTTCTGATCATTTCATGCAAACAGAATCACACAATGTGGGTTTTTTTTTTCTTTGAAGATGATCTTCAAGGTTCATCTGTATTGTAGCATGTATCAAAAATTCTTTCCTTTTTATTGCTGAATAATATTTCATTGTATGGTATACCACATTTTATGGATTCGTTCTTCAGCTGATGGGTATTTGAATCATTCCCTCTGTTTAGCTATTATGAATAATCCTGCTATGAATGCTCATGTACAAGTGTTTGTGTGGACATGCTTTCATTTCTCTTAGGTCTAGGGGTAGTTTTTCTCTTAAGGCTTTAGCCAAAGTATTCTACTACCCCCACACACAGACCCATTCATGGCGAAGTGAGCAGGCCTGGACTCTGGAGACCTCAGCATATGCCCATCTCCCATCTGGGACCTTCTGGTCAGCTCAGGGCATGACTCAGTCTCATTGTGCCTCAGTTGTGCCATCAAGAGAAGGAAGGTGAGAAAACTAGCCCTTTGAGCCTCTCACAGGATATTGGGAAGATAAATGAAATGACAGGAGTCAAATGGGATGTGCTTTTTTGAAGATTTAACCCATATGAATAAATTTGTGTATATCAAATAAACAAGATACAAAGAGTGTCACTAGCTTCAGATGGCCGTACCAGCCAAGAGGCCTGTGGCCTGTGACTTGCAGGCACAGATGGTATAAAAAAGCTAACCATTTTCTAAAGATTTTAGTTTCCTGTGGGCCGGGGATTTAGCTCAGTGGCAAAAGCACCTGCCTGGCAAGCGCGAGGTTGTGAGTTTGATCCCCAGTCCCAAAAACAAAACAAAAGAAGATTTTAGTTTCCTCTGGACTGAGAATTTGGTTGCTGACGAAATCCTGTCAGCCACTGTCTGACAGAGAACCCCCGGTGTGGTCACGCTAGTCAGGGCAGGAAAGAGGCAGGGTCACGTCTAATGACTGGTGGCCAGGTGAGCAGGTTTAAATTCTAAAGGCCACACAGTTCCCCAAATATCGCCCTATGCCCTTCTAATTATGAAAGCACTTTGTTCTCTGCAGAGCTCCTTTTGTGAAATCCCTGACTCTTCCATGTTCTTGATGGCTCCAGGAAGGGATATAATCCTCACTTGTGGGGCCTACCTAGCAGAAGAAGCTTTTTACGATCAGGCAGTAGGAAACTGTGCTAGCAAATGAGATGGCAGGTGTGTCTGGGTTCTGACCCCAACATTACCACTTACTGTTCCCACGACCTAGAACCTGTGAATTCATTATTTTGGACTCACCTGATAAATGGAATGTTCACAATACTTTCCCGGTAGGTTCATCGTGAGAATTATGTGTGATGATACCTGTAAGGTTCCCATATATATTCTGAGCTCAATCAGTGTTTGGTTATTATACTACTTCTTATGATGCTGGGGTTGAACCTAGAGAGACTGAG
>PVJX010011262.1:0-54057 GCA_004027295.1 Dolichotis patagonum | reverse complement strand
AAATAAGGGAGTAAAAAATTATATATGTGGTATTATTTCTTCATACTGACAAAGATTCTTTGTGACCAAATTTTAGTCAGTCTCCTCAGTTAAGACTTATTTGTGCATTTTCTTGTAAAATTCAATTTAGCAAAAGCCCTGATAGGTCAATATAGCAAGAACTGTAATCTTAAATATCTGATTTCCCTTTATATAAGTTATCTTTCTCTACAATCCTCCAGGTGTTGTCTGATCACCCTGTCCTGCCTTCCACAAGAATTCTATTAGACATGTTTAGCCAGAATCTTTCTTCTAATAGAAGAAATTTTCTATCCATTGACCCTCATATAGCTTCTTTGGTATAAATTTCCTTTTGTTCATGCTGTATTCAGAACAGAGTCCACTCTCTTCCTTTCTCCTCAACAGCAGGAATCCATTTTCACCAGATTAGACACCACTCAAGGTGTCTAATCTGGATGGCCAGACTGATTGGCCTTACAAAGGTCTAGGGAATTGGAAAAGCGCACCTCTGAATGTGTCTCTGTGGGTCATGAAACCTTGAACTTTGGATTTGTATCTGGTCCATGGCTTATTCTTTTTAGACTTTTTCCCTGCTTTTTGTTTCCCAGAAAATTGAATTGAGCAGCTTTTCCTCCACCATGCCCCTTGGTCCTGATATTTGTGCCTCAGAACCAGCCAATGGACTGAACCTCTGAAACCATGAGCCAAAATAAACTTCTCCCCTTTTAAATTGTGGATATCTAGAGTTTGTTTCTAGCAATGAGAATTTGATTGATATACTCTTTCTATATGGTGTGATGGTACTGAATAAAGCCTTCTCTGCTATGCTTTAGCACATATCATTGTATAATTACTCTTTAATAATAAGTTGCCAACAGGCTAATATTATTTAAATATCAGGTAGACATTCAAGTGAGTGTAATTGATATCAATCTATTCTTTACTGTTCACTTATTAATTTATGAAATATATAATTAGGCAATCTCTATCAGACACTGGGGATGCAATACAATTGAAACAGATGAGAGTCATATTTTAAAAGAGCTTAAGTCTAGTGAAAATAATGTGAGATGACCAAGTAGACTAAAGAAATCAGTTTGAGACAATGCTAAGTGCTAGGATGGCAATAAAGTAGTCACTGGTAGGAGATACTTTACATGGTCAGAAAAAGATTTCTCTTGAGGAAAATATGTGCACTATATCCAGATTCATAAGTAGGAATCAGATTATGTGAGCAGGAAGGAAGACTGTTCCAGTGCAAAGGGCTCCATGAGGGAGCTTAATCTAATCAAAGAGCTAAAGCCTGGTATGGCTGGAGCGGAGTTCACATAGGGAAGAATAGGGACAGCTGAGAAGGAGAGCTAAGCATGAGCCAGAGCACTATGAGCAGTATAACCCCTGGGAAGTAAATTTGATTTTATCCCACAAGTATTGTGAAGCAATTTGATTGTTATAAGGAGGAAAGCAGCCTGACACAGATTTTTAAAGATCAAGGTCACATTAGTGTCTTTATGGCAAATGGATTTTAGTGTACAAAACGACATCAGTTGAATCAATTGCCACTGACTTAGAGAAAAGGAAAAGGGGTCTGAAAGGTGAAGAAAATGGACAGACATGGGTATTTTTTAGAAGTGGTGAGATGATTTGCTTTAAAAAGTATTTTATGCGATATAATATTTTTCCCTTTTCTGGAAACTTGAAGTCCCTGAGCCTTTCATTTCCTCAAGTACTGTGATTTGTCTGTAAGTGTTCTACTTGGTGTTCTAAAAGCCTGAATGGGTAAATGCAACTTTTATGAGTATTTGTCTTGGAAATAAAAAGTTGCTTACATGCAACTCACACACTGAGAAATTGAATCGATAGAGACTGCCAAAATAAATGCCATTTCTTGGTCTCTTGGAGATGTCGCTATGATTTTTATTGTTCTTACACATGAAATAAATTACATAAAGTTCACAGCAAGCAATTAAGTGCCTATAAAAATCTGCACTTGTTAAAGAGAAGACATTGAGGAATCTGGGTTCTTAAGGAACTCTTAAAACTGAGAATTTCCTCCTGCTCGACTAAGCCCATGTGTGATTTCCTTGTTTCTTAACATTCCTTTCACATGCTAGAAATTAAACTACTCAGATTGCAATGCCAACTTTCCCAAGGGGGGCTTTAATTCCATAGGTACCTTGTACACCCGTACTGCTGCATGCTAGTTAGTCTGCTGTTACTATGAGAGCATGCTGGAGAAAAATAATGCAAAGGAGAAAATTTATTTTGCTCCATAGTTTTGGAGGTTTCCTTCCACCATTAGCTGGTTCCATTATTGGGGGCCATAGTAGCAAAAGGAAGCATGTGAGGAAGACACAGCTCACTTCCTAGTGCTCAGGCAGCAAACAGAACCAGAGAAGAGGCTGGGCACAAGAAAAGATACGGTCCCCAAGAGCACACACACATGACCACAACCTTTAACAAGTTCCCATTACCTCCCGGACATACTGTTGTTAAGAATCCATCAAGGGATCAACCCATTGATGAAATAAAGCCCTCACAATCCAATCACCTTCTAAAAGCTTCACCTCTAATATTGCTGCACTGGGAAACCAAGGGAAGTGGGATTAGGCATTCAAATCTTTTTTCTTCTCATTCAAATATAGGATATTACTCTTCCTTTATTGGCCTCTTTTATCTGGTGAGGTCTCTATCTATCTAGAAGAATGTTTCTACAGTATTGTTTGACTTTTATCATAGGCAATGTTTGGCTATTCATTTGTAAGGTATGCAATATATAAAATACAATCTACTGGTCAGCTAATCAGTATGTGTATTACTTAAACCTGTATTTGTCTTATTTTTTCAAACCTTTCTTTTTTAGTGTAAGCAGATACTGCACTTATTGGAAAAATCAAGGTAGCTTTAGACTAGAAGAAAGAACTTTCTAAGAGATTTAGAAAAAGACCATCTCTCCCTGAAGACAGCAGATGAAAACCACCACTAAAACATCACTACTGAACCTCGATGGAGTAGCTTTGCCCACACAGTCCCTGCTCCTACACTCCCAGAACACAGTTGGCTGGTTAATTCCAGTTCAACTACACAGTGGGCAAGGCTGCTGGGCAATTCCTGTTTGAGCACAGATGCCACTCTTCCCCAGGTGCTGCTATTTTTGTCTCTGCTGGCTTTGTGATCCTGAAAACAAATTCTGAACTGATCTTAGTTCTTTGTGTCTTGCTTTTCTTGATTCAACATTGCACAAAGCAGTACTCTATGCCTCAGTTGGTACGAAGCGGGAAACAATACCGGCACTCTTGGCTTCCATAGTGGTAACACTACTCTACATCTCATTCTTTTATTCTGAGATCAAAATATGTTTTAAAAGCTCCTTTGTTCTAAATATATATTTAGAAGCTCTGAGATGAAAATATGTGATTTAGAAACTCCTAAACACTGTTTCGGCTATCTCTTTCTAGTATATATTAACATTAACAAGTACATTTATATTGTTTCCCTACAGTTTAATACATATACAATTGACATATTGTAATTGGTTTATATAGTTGATATATATTATATATATCCTCAATAACATATTAATTAGCTGACTAGATGATTATATTAGATATATTTCATAATTCATAAGTGAACAAACAATTGTTGCCCACAATGAAAAACCAAGAAATGTGGAAGAATAATCTCTATCCCTATGTGTGTGTTTGTGTATATGTTTACATACATATGCACATATATATGTGTAAAATGTACTCTTGATATGTGTCAGTTCCCCTAGATGAATGTAAGTATTTTTATGCAAACATATACCAATAATAAAGAAGAAACTCAAATTATAAATACATTAAAGAATAAAAGAAAGGCTAGAAGATACAAAAATTTAGTCTTATATTCATTTATATTCATTCTCTACTGCCCCTCATTGCTCTCCCAAAGACATTATTATTTGCTTTTATTTTAGAATTGTACGAAAGTATACCTTTCCATCTGTATTGCCTTCTATTTGAATTCTTTCATTCAGTACAATTATTTCTGCTTCAACTAAATTTACACAATGGATTGATAGTTCTGTTTCAGTTGCTTAGTAGCAGTTCACTGAATAAATGTACCAGGAATTTTCCATTTACCATATTTATGAACATTTACACTGTTTTCAGTTTCATTAAAGTCTCAGAAATTGTTTATAAATCAAATTTTTTTTTGAGCAAACACACAGAAGTGGAATGTCTTGGTCACACTGTAGGTATGCATTTAACCTAAGAAATTGTAAAATTGTTTTCCAAAGTAATTGTATCATTTTATCACCACAATGAATGAAAATTCCAGTTGTTTCCATCCTCAACACTCAACCAAAAAATGGTATAATCAGGCTATTATAGCTGTGGGGGTACACATTTGCAATTCACAATCCAATGAAACAGACAAACATCCTTTCTAATGTTATATGTAAAATACTAGGAAATAATTCTACAGTTGTACCAATCACTGCACTTTGATGTTTTAATCCCAAGAGGAACATAACATTTCTAAATGAATCTACCTAAAAAACACTGATGAAAAAAGTCTGCAAAGTACATTTCTCAAGAATTATGGGAAGGTTTTTAATTTTTTAATTTTTGTTTTTTGAGACAGTCTCACTATGGAATTCAGGCTGGTCTTGAACTCACTATGTAGCCAAGGCTGGCCTCAAACTTGCAATGATCCTTCTGCATCAGCCTTTTAAGTGCTGGGATTACAGGTTTAGTAATCCCAGCTAAGAGTTATTTTTTCTCAGTGAACACAATCAACATTTCATAAACAATTTCCATATAAAAGTTTAAAATTACAGTGATGATTTCAATTCATTTTATTGAATGAATGAAAATTCTCATCTTTACCATATGATGAGTCAGATAATTCTCAAAGATATATGTGATCAAAATTATCAACACAATCAAAAAACCTAGGGAAAAAAGTCATTCTCCTAGAATTTAATAGTAGAGAAAATAAAATCAATCACCAGGAAAACAAGAACTCACAGTTAATATAATGCAAGAGTAAAAACATGGGACTGACATTCAAGACTTCCAAGGGGGTCTTCGTGCTCTTCCAATTTCTTGGTTAGCAGCTTTGGGAAAGTTAAGTGATCTTTCTGAACTACAAGTTCCTCACACATAAAATTTTAATGTTAGATTAACAGTAATTTACTTGTATAACCATGGGCCCTGATGGCACTAAGTGAGGTCTATTGTCTCTCTGTCCATTTCACTTCTCCCGGTGGTTACCAATAACATCTTCTGTCCCAAGAACTAATCTGCATCCAGCTAGCTCCACATCTGACAGCCTCTTAGTGGCTTTATTGGAATTTGTGACAGTCACTGTTTATCTGTTGGGCAGAAGGAATCTGAATTTCCATTTTCATCTTTTATTATATCTGGGAAACTGCATTTTCTCCCTCAGTCTTTTCCATAGCTGGAGATGGTCAAATTACTCAATTCTGATGAACAAGTATAATCATAAGTTTAGCAGAGTTCTCTGAAAGTCTTTTCTTTTATTTCCTTTTCTTCTTACTGCTGCTTTAGGTACTTGCATAATGCCTGCAGCTGAAGCAACCATTTTGCTTTATTTTTAACCACAGAACCCTATCAGGGGCCACCTATCTGCACACTTTCTGTTGTGCTAGACAACAGTTTTACACTACTATATGTCATTTTTATGCTACTTGTATTCTAGTCTATTTGATACAGCACACTATGAAGTAATATCCATTTAAAACTTCTTCATTATCTGAAGATAATTGCAGATGTTAAAAGGCCACTTAGAGAGAAAACACACAAGGTAGGGATAGCAACATGATAATGAATAGGAATAAAATATTTAAGTGGGATTTACTTTAGAAAGTGAAATGGAAATTAGTGAAAACAAATTAGCTAATTAATATTTAGGTTATAACTACAAAGAGTGAAACCATTATGATTTTTAAAAGAGCTTTTTAAAGATACAATTAATATATCACAAATTTATACATTGTAATTACACAGGTAGACAATTTTTAGTAAATTTATGCAATTATAAATGTCACAAGAAGCTTGTTTTATAACATATCAGTTACCATCAAGTTCCTCATCCATGTTTTCAGCCAGTCCTTACTCTACTGCCCCTGCCAACAATCATTAATTAACTTTCTTCCCCACAGATTGGCCTTCCCTAGAAATTTCATGTGGGTGAATGATATGGTGTGCAGGTATAATGGGGTTATGTTTATGTATTTTTGTATATTTTAGTAATTTGTTTCTCTGAAAAGTAACTTAATGATTACATATGGTTTGTCTATTCACCAATTCAGAGGTGGTTGGATTGTTTCCATTTTTGAATCATGATGAAAAATAACGCTATAAACATTGGTAAATAAATATTTGTGTAGACTTAAGTTATTTCTCTTGAGTAATTAATTACCTAGGAGTAAAATTGCTGAGTTACATGGTACTTATCATGTTATATTTAACAGTTTCAAAAGCTATCACATTGTTTCCCAAAGTGGCTATACTGATTTGCATTTCTACCAGCAAAGCATAAGTCTTCCAGATTCTCTATGCGCTTTCCAATATTTGTGATCACCTGTTTTTTTGTTTACAGCCATCTTGGTGAATATGAAGTTTTGTCTCATTGTGATTATAATTTTAATTTTCCAAATGTCTAATAGTGTTGAGAAATTTTTCATGTATTTATTGTCCATTTGTGTCTAAAGTTTTTCTCATTTTAAAATTGACTTTTTCTTATTTTTTGAATTGTGAGAATGTTTTATTGATTTATAAAAATTCTTTCGTTGATTCTATGGATTTTATCTTTGTCCTTTTGGTGGTGCATTTTTCAGATTTTGATATCGTTTAATTTATCAAATTTGTATATATTGTGTTTTTAGTATCATAAATAAGAAGTATTTGTTTAAGCTAAATTCACAAAGATTTTCTCCAATATTTTATTTTAAAAGATTTATAGATTACTCCAATTAAGACTATGACCCATTTTGAGTTTATTTTTTAATTTTTGTCTGAAGGTTTTATTAGGTTGTTTTTTTCTTAATATAGATATCTAGTCATCACTCAACTGGTTGAAAAAAGATAGTTCTTATCCCATTGAATTTCCTTGGCACCTCTAGCAGAAAAAAATTAACTCTAAGTGTAAGATTGTGTTTCCCAGTCTTTGATTTTATTTCATTGATATAAAAGACTATTTTGATGCTAACACTGTCTGAAACCAGGTCTGAAGTCCTCTGATTTTATTGTTTTTAAACAATTTGGCTATTATACTTATTTTGCATTCACATATAAATTTTAGTACTCAAAATTTTAAAAATTTCTCCAAGAAAGCCCAGTGGATTGTTAATAGGAATTGAATTATAGGCTAGTTAGGGAGAGAACTGTCAATTTAAAAATGTTTAACCTTCCAATTTTTAATATATTAGGTCCATCATTTTAAAAGGCTGTTAAAATTTTCTTATGTAGTTTTCAATTTTATAGGTTTTGTTTGCTTTTACTGAAAATTTTTCTAAATGTTTAATTTCTTTTGATATTAGTTGAGTGTAATTTTCTTGATTAAACCTTAGATTTTTCAATTTGTGGTATATGTCTAGGAATATAATATGCATTGTCTTTGCATTTTTCTATTTACTTAAATTTGTTTAGGAGGCTCTAGTGTGTGTGTGTATGTGTGTGTGTGTGTCTGTGTGTGTGTGTGTGTGTGTTTGCATTCTTTAGGATATATTATATATAGGAATATGCTGTTTACAATTAAAGATAGTCATACTGTATTCCTTTTCATAATTTGTGCCTACAGTGTTTTACATGGTCTCATTCACCCTATATATTTGGCCATTGTTCTTAGTATTAATTATTCTCTGGTTCCCCTGACCTGTTTTCTGTAAAGTACATCTAACCTCATGTTTGTCTTTGGACATTTGGACATGCTATTCATTTTTTCAGCAGCCGTCTTAACTCAGATATTTCTTGTCTGTCTCCTTTCATCCTTTATTTCATTCTTGTCTCAAGTCAAAATCTTCATTACAAAATGAACTTCTATAGCCACTATTAGAAAGTCCCACCCCTAACATCATTCTGTTCCACTCTATATTATTCTGCTGTATTCAGAACCTTTATAACACCTCACAAATCTTATTTTTCACACATTTGTTTTCTGTTTCCCAACTTTCAACTTGACTATAGTTTCCTTCAAGACAATGACTTCGTCTTTCATTTCTACTGTTCAATCTCAGGGTTTAAAATAGTGCCTGTTTCACATATGAGGTGCATATTTTCTCTTTTTGCTCTATGATTGATGGAAGAAATAAAATGAGAGAAATTTTGAAGTATGCAAACAGAAACTGTTTAAAAGAGTGATTTGCATACTTTTTGTTTAGTTTTCACAGTAAAATAGACAGGAAATTATCATGGGATTAACTTCCTAAAGGAAGAATGGGGATTAAATAAAGGTAAATGACTTATTTTGCCGATGTATTGGAGGTTTTAAATCAGACAAGATATGATACCTTAGTGCACTCTTGCATGGTCATGGGAATTGCCTGTCATACTTCAGAGTTTTGAGCTAGGAATATTCAGTTTCCTTTGTGCATCTGTGCATATTGTTTCTGTTAATGAGTTTGAAAATGAAAAGTACAAGTTGTAGATTTGAAATTTTCTGGAAAACACAGACCAGCTCATGCCATATGGGCATGTGCCTTGACCAATGTTCTCATCTATTCTCTCCTCTCCCAGTTCCTCAGCCTGAAGCGCAAAGTATTACCATCCTGGGACCCAGGCTGCAGGGCTGATGGTGCTGACACAGGGCCTTGGGGACTACTTCGGCACATCGTAGCATCTACTGTGGGACCCACCAGATTAGTTACTAGTTTCCTTGGTGTCATTATCTTGACAAGTAACTCTGGGAATTCAGTGCAGTTTTCCCTCTAGCTAGATGCCACCAGAATGTTTGACTTTCTGAATGTGTGAGGCAGCCTCTGTAATTAAATAGCTCAGCGTTTTTGTTTGTCAGGGTGACATAAAACAAGGAGAAAAATATTTGCTTTATGAAGTTCTGCCATAAAACCTTCAGGAAAGATTATGCATCATCAGACCTTTGATTCCCAAAGGAAAGTGTTCTAAGAGACAAAACATCTTTAGTCTCATTTTCAAACAGGAGAAAATTGAATGAAATGAAGTTTGACAGATTTCATAAGTTGTTTCAAATGTAAGTCATGTGAAAGGTCACTTTGAGGATACAAGAAAGAGTAATGCAGATGCTTCTAATAATTTCAATAGAGCTGAGAAGCTACCCTACAACTGTGTGTTCATGAGTTGTACCATGGTCTATATTCAGTTTTAGAAGGGCTGAGCATGTTAATTAATTGTTATATCAGAGTTTATTAAGACTTATGGTTACTTCTATAGAAAGAGAAGGTGAAACTGGCTTACAAAACATTTAGCATAATTTTCTTTACCTTCGTTCATATAGAATATAGAATATAGAATATAGAATATAGAATATAGAATATAGAATATAGAATATAGAATATAGAATATAGAATATAGAATATAGAATATAGAATATAGAATATAGAATATATATAGAATAGTATAATATATATAGAATAGTATAATATATATAGAATAGTATAATACAGTATAGAATAGTATAATACAATATAGAATAGTATAATACAGTATAGATTAGTATAATACAATATAGAATAGTATAATACAGTATAGAATAGTATAATACAACATAGAATAGTATAATACAACATAGAATAGTATAATACAACATAGAATAGTATAATACAATATAGAATAGTATAATAGAATAGTATAATACAATATATAATAGTATAGTACAATATGTAACAGTATAATACAATATATAATAGTATGATAGTATAATATATAATATATAATAATATCAGTCTCCTTGATCAGCAAGTTTTCTGTATGCATACAGTTAGTAACACCAAATAAAATGTTGCAATCACAATTACAACAAAGTCACATTAGAAGTTCAGTCTGTAAAATTATTGCTGACATGCTATGATGAACCTTGCTATTGTACAAAACCAAAGATTGTAGGAAAAGTGTATTCTTCAGAAATTATACATTTTGTGGTGCTAATAAATTACTATGATTAAGATACCACCTCATCATGTGTCCACTGATGGCTGTGGTCTAAGTTCTGTATTCAAGTTGCAACCTAGAATCATTATTTTGGATGTAGTTTCAGAAGAAATAAGGATTTTCCAATCCTTATACTATGCATTTCTTTGCACAACCACCTATCAGAGTAACATATCTTATTCATCATTTCCTCCTCCACCATTCCTTACCCTCTGTTCTCTAAACACACAATTGCAGCAAGATTCGTTTCTCTTATTCAGTTGGTGGAAAGTTCAATTAAAAGAAACGGCAAATCAAGCATATTAACTCATTCGTGACTCAAAGCTTCAGCTGTAACAAGAAATGAGTGAAGAATCTTCTCTTCAAGAGATATGGCAAGTGGCTGGAGAGGCAAAATGTTTTCTCCAAAATATGGGCAAAAAGAACATATAAAAGTTTTCATTTGTCATCTGTGAACAGATTTCATTGCTCCCTTCCCTAATATCTAAACCATGATAGCAAGTGAAAAAGGGGAACTTTCCTGTTTGGATTAAAAGAGGTTGACAGAGGATATACAACCCTCCAGGTGACAGTGCTTTATCATTTAAAGGTCTACATAGTCAATTTGTTTCAGAATTCTCAGAGCTCCATTTGAGCATTGGTTTTTCTCCCTATAACTTCCTATAACTTGGCATTTTAAAAAATAAATAAGCAAAGGAGTTTTTAAAACAGGAACCAAAAACAGTCTACTTTCTTGTCTGGAATTTGTAAAAACCTAAATATTTTTGTATTGTTGTTTTTAATAACAGCTTTATTAGCATATAATTTATATATTATAAAATTTACCTTTTAAAATGTACAATTCAGTAGTTTTTACCATATTCATAGAGTCCAATAACCATGGCTATTATCTACCATCTTAATCACACCCCCAAATTTCTGAACTCACTAGCAGGGTTTCCCCATTTTTTTCTACCCTGGCACCCAGGGTAGAAAACATTGGATGACCAAACATTGGATATGTAATATATAAATGGAATGATGCATTAAGGGACCTTTTTATCTAGCTTCTTTTTCATAGTGTGTTTCCAAGCTTTATCCATTTCGAAGCAACGTCATTATTTCATTTCCTTTGTAAGACTAAATAATATTCCATTTGCCACATTTTGTTTAGCCATTCATCAGTTCACAGGCATTTGGATTGTTTTCCAGTTTTAGCTTTCACAGTTGATGCTGCTATGAATATTTGTTTACATGTTGTACCTGGACATATGTGTACAGTTCTATTAGCTACCTACCTAAAGTGGAATACCTTGGTCATACTCTAATACTGTAAGGAAATGGCAAACCAGTATCTAAAGCAGTAACAGCATTTTACATTCTCATTAATAATCATGGTTGTTTCAAGTGCTGAAAATCCTCATTGGTATTTTTACTACCTTTTAAAAAAAATTATAATCACCCTAGAAACTATGAAATGTTGCCTCACGGTGATTTCCATATGAATTTAACTAGTAACTATTGATGTTGAGCATCTTCTTGTATGTTACTGGAAAACTTACATCTCCTTTCTAGACATCTGCTATAATCTTCTGCACATTTTGGAACTGGATTATTTTGTCTGTTTTTTGTTTTAGTTTCGAGACTATTCTTTTACATACTCTGAGTATGAGTCCCTTTACCAGCTATGTGATTTGCAAAGTTTTGTCACAGCATGTAGGTTACTTTTGTATTATTATATAGAATTTATTTTTTGAACAGTTTTAAATTCACAGAAAAAGTGAACAGAAGATAAGCAAACTCCCATGACTCTCTGCCCTCACGTATGTGTAGCTTCTCCCATTACCCACACCCTCCAGAATAAATTTTCTACAGTTTTTAAGTTTATATTTAGACATCATTATTAACTAAAGTACAGTTTACAACAGAGTTCACTCTTGGTGTGCATTCTATGTGCTTGGACAAATGTTTAATTACAAATATTCTTCATTGTAGTATGATAAAGAGTAATTTCAGTGTTCTTAGAATCCTCTTTGTTCTGTTATCCTGCCTTTTTATCCTTCCCTCCCTGATAACTTCTGGCAACACTGAGGTTTTTACTGCCTTCATAGTTTTACCTTTTACATAAAGTCATATATTTGGAAACAGAGCATGCAGCCTTTTCAGATTGGCTTTCACTTAGGAATCTGCTACGTTTCCTCAATGTTTTTTGAGGGAACTAAATGGCTCATTTCTTCTTGTGCTGAATAATATTCTATTGTCTGGCTACACCACAGTTTATCTACACATTTACCCACTGGAGGACATCTTTGTTATTTCTACATTTTGACAATTTTGAATAAAGCCCCTACAAACATCTCTGATCAGTATGCATATATGTTTTCAAATTCTGTGAGTACATAAGACAGCAATTTCTGGATTGTATGATATGAGTCTGTTTAGTTCTGTAAGAACTTCCAAGCAGCTGTAATATTTTGCATTCTCTCTAGCAGTGAATAAAGCTTCCTCTAATTGTACATCCTTGTGTAGTCACCAGCCTGGATGGTGGACATTCTAACAAATACACCATCTTAATAAGCATATGCTGTGGAGCATCTGTTCACCTATTTCTTCATTATAAGTGTATTTTATTTAGTGAAATATCTATTAATATCCTTCCTAGCCCCATTGCTCATTTGAGTTGTTTTCCGGTTTTAAAGAGTACAATGTATATTTTTGAATAACAGTTTTTTCCCAACATTTTATGAGTATTTTGTCTCTTCTATGGTTCTTTTCTCATACTGTTGACAGTGTCTCTCACAGAGCAAGAGTTTTAAATTTTAATGAAGTACAGCTTTTTTTTTCTTTTGTCGATTGTGCCTTTGATGTTGTATCTAAAATTTCATCATCAAACTCAGTGTCATCTAGATTTTCTCTTATGTTATCTTCTTGGAGATTTTCCTAGCTTAACATTTTTCTTTTCTTTTTTTTTTCAAAATCTAGTTTAACATTTATAAGTAAGCTAGGACCCATTTTAAACTAATTTTTTGAAAAACTATGTCCTCTTTCTCTTTGCATGTGAATATTCAGTTTTTAATCCCACTGTTGAAAAGATGTTCTTTGATCTATTGTGTTATATAGTTCTTTTGAAACAGATGAGCTGACTAGTTATATGTAGGTCTATTTCTGGACTGTTTTGTTTCACTAATTTTTTCCATTAATGTTACACTATTTGACTAGTGTAGCTGTATGTTAACTCTTAACTTTGTTTTTACGTCATGGGTTTGGCCTATTTAAATGAACTGTAGAATCAATTTGTTGATATCTACAAATGACTTGGATTTGGATTGCATTAAATCAACAGACCAAGCTAAGTAGAACTGACATTCCTACAGTATTGAGTCTTCCTATCTGGAATATGGAATACATTTCCATTTGTTGAATTCCTATTTTATCATAATTTTATAATTTTCATTGTATAGATCTTTTACATATTGGATTTATAGGAAAGTGTGATATATTTGTGTGGAGTTGCTACTGTAAATGGTAATGTGTTTTAAATTTTAGATTCCAATTATTCACTGGAGAATATAGATAAGTTATTGATTTGTATATTAACCCTAGGTCTTGCAACCTTGCTATAATTCATACTAGTTCTCGGAGTATTTTGGTTGTTGATAATTCTTTTTAGATTTTCCATATGAATAGTTTTTATTATACAATTGTCTTGTATCTTTTAGTGTACAAAAATTTGTATTTCTTTTAACTTTGATAAAGTCTAATTTTTTTTACATTTTTTGTTGTCACATAAGCTTTTGGTCTGCATCTAACAATTTATTGACTTCTGAGAA
This sequence comes from Dolichotis patagonum, assembly GCA_004027295.1. Classification (NCBI taxonomy): domain Eukaryota; kingdom Metazoa; phylum Chordata; class Mammalia; order Rodentia; family Caviidae; genus Dolichotis; species Dolichotis patagonum. The sequence continues at coordinate 40,112 of PVJX010011262.1, read as the reverse complement.
CTTTAGCTTTAGCTCTTATATGTAGGTCTATAATCCATTTGAAATTAATTTCTGTATACTGTGTGACATAGTAGCCCCGAGTTTCTCCTCCTCCCCACTTCTTTTTTCTATTTCCCTCTCCTCTTCTTTTTTTGCAGAAAGATATCTAATTAATTCAGTATAATTTAGTCAGTACTCTTCTCTACAGGACTGTCTTAATACTCCTGTCAAAAATCATTCAGCTCTAAAAATAAGGAATTATTTCTGATTTAAAAACTATTTTTATTGCCTTGTCTTCTAAATTTGTTTTGATTTTAGAGTAATAAATTCCAGTTCCCTATTCTGAGAATCTCAAACCACATTCTCTATATAAGAAATCCTTTATTACTAGTGTATCAGAGTTTTTCTTAGGTTTATTCTCCCAGAAGCAGACCCTAAGGCCAGAATCTAAGTGCAAGTCACATAGTACTTATAAAATATAGGAGTCACTGGTTGAGCCTGGATAAGGACATATGGCAGGAAAGATAGACTGTAAGAATGTATTAAGTCATCTACAGAGTGGGAAATTGGACTTGTTATTAAGTCATTTACAAAAAAGGCAACTGGATCTCAATATTATGGAAAAATAACAAGGAAAACTAAAACATATTTCTCCATATTATGCTGTGTAAGTCCTGACAGAGCTGCGATCCTTTATATAAACTCTTGTTCATAATTATTTGAAGCTTATTTCTGAGAAGATTTTAATTTCCTTGTACTTACAGCCTGTAAGTACATGAGAAAAAAATGGCTTTCTGTGGTTCTAGAATAAATTTTTAGCCATAGGGATACAGATACTGTCAGGCAGAAGGATGCTGGAGCAATAACCCAGAAAGATCAGAGAGACTTGAGAAAGGCATTGACAATGTCTGTTACACATACCTAGGTGAGATTCTACTTAGTGGATGCTTAAACCCATGTCCTACCTTTGAGAGCTCAGCCTTCACCCCAGGCATCACCTTCAGAGACAGAGGAATGCAAAGCAAGAAAATAATGACAAGTTATACTTGCCATAATACATCATCCTGAGTTAAAGTGATGGGGAAAATAAAGCTTAATTCAAATGCAAAATAATAGGAAGATTAGATACTTTTGTGCTTGAGGTCACTGTTTTAGTCAAGAGTCATGGCTTGCAAGTGACAAAAACTAAATTTGCTTAAAGACAAGAGTACTATATTTTCAAATTATAGAAAAAATGGGGCAAAGCTGACCTTTGGGATGTTAGGAACTGGAGACTGATACAATTTTGATTCTGTCTGAGCACTGTGGGATTTTTACATCTTCAGATCCTCTGAAAAGAAAGAACATGATTTTCTGCACCTGTTGAGTTGCTTCCTTTTACTTACTTAATTAGGGAGAAATGAACACTTCCTTAGCAACTGCAGTGTAAAACAGTCTCATGAAACAACCCAGTTTGGCCTTCTTTGATAACATATCCTGTGCTAATCATTCTTTCCTGAAGGATATTGCTCCGACTTTGTTTTTGCCACATCCGTGTGGCCAGAAGGTAAACAGCAAAAAAGAAAGAAATCCAAGAAGTTGAAGGAATTGATGGAAATATGTCATTGATCCCTTTGGAGAACACATCAAAGGCTACACAAAAACAAACCAACCAGTGATACCCTTCTGTCTTGTGAGTCATTGTTCACTCCTGAATTATCCCAGGAACCTCAGCTCTCAATGGGACACTGCTGAAATAGTTTATAAGGAGATACTGTTTCTTGTACCTCTCATAATCCTTTCAATGTCTTTTATCAAATTATAGCACTGGTGAAGTTATGTCCTGTACATCATGTTGTAAGACACCTAATTTCTTTGTTGATATGATTGTAAAAAGATAATGGAAAATCAGAACCAGTTTCATCTTTTGTAAACTCTTCAAATACTGGTTCATTTATAAAGAAGCTACAACTTCAGTGCTGCCTAAGTACCAAGAGAAATTCAGCTATGTTAGAAATATCTGAATAGCAGATATTGAACAGAGATTAAAATGAAAAATAACTATACATTTAAACTCTGGTGAGGTTCACTCATTGTTTCCAAATAATCATCATCACTCATAAAATTCAGGACTCCATCAAATTGAAGCACAACTAACCATCTTGTTTTGAGGAAGTAGAATTCCTAATATTTGTGTTCTTCTCCGATTCACACGTTGAATTCTCAGTGTGGCTGTATTAAAAGGCCGGACTCCTAGGACGTGACTAGGTTGTGAAGGCAAAACCCTTACACTGTGGATGCAAAGGGGTTCATCTGTTGCTTCTGCCATGTGAGAAGTTCTCATTCTAGGGACCAGACTGAAGTTTTCAGGACACCAAATGTGCTGGTGCCCCAATCTTAGATTTTCTAGCTTGAAGAGTCTTAAAAATAAACTTCTGTTGTTGATACTCCATCTTCTTCAATGGTATTTTGTTACAGTAGCCCAAATGAACTAAAATAGAGTGTAGGCTTTTTGCTCAAGAGAGAAAAATCCCTGCAAGTGCGAACTTTAAGAACATTGGAACTAATGTTACTAGTGATGTGGCAAACACAGCAAGTAGTTGCATGCTAATTCAGGCTATCACCTTTAATTAGGACTTGGGGAGGCTGAGTTCTGCTGTCTTGAATTTTTGGAAATGAACTCTTATGATCAAAGAGCTACCTTCTTTAAATAATTTACATAGATATCCATTTTAATTAAAGTAGGTATTCACTATGAGATGTGAATATGGTCCTTTTTAATCTTTAGATTTGGTGGCTGCTGCTACAGATGAATAGGTCCCTGTACAGAAAGAAATAGCATCTGGCAGAGTCCCACTTCAGGGATAGGGATCAAGCATGCATGAGGCTGAAACCTTCTGTGATCCCAACATTTCCCTTGGACAGAACAGATGGTAGGAAGGCCCCTCCAAGGTTGCCTGGTGGGTCACCCTACAGGTCTTAGCATCTGCCCCCTGGACACAGCAATCTGTTTCCATTTCTCTGAAAGGAAATGAATATCCTCCCTGACCCAAAGCAAGAGAGATTGAAATGCAGCAAAGCATTTGATGAATCATTAGACAGATATTCAAAATTTCCTTAGAAAGTCCCTCCTGAAAAGGTGAAGTATGCAAACTGTGCAGAGAACTTGATGCAGCACATGTGTTCTATCCTAAACATTAAGCCTGCCCTACCCTGAATTTTCCTGGGTGAGGAAAGAAGCCCATAAGAAAACCTGACAAAGAGGGCTAGAGGTGTGGTTCAAGTGCAGAGACTTTGCCGAGCATGTATAAGGCTCTGGATTTGATCCTCTGCACTGAAAAAGAGAAGAAATCAAAGGAAAAGTGTGGCAAAGAAGAATAAGATTTCAGCTGTCTTCCCAATTTTTAGTATATGACTCACAAAAAAGTTCAGTTTCAGGAAAACATTTATAAGTTAATTAGTTCCTACATTTGACAAGATGAATCCTATATACCTTTAACACAAACATACAATGTAAAGCATAATAAACATTATAAAAAGTTAACATTGTAGGGCTGGGGATTTAGCTCATTGGCATAAGTGCCTGCCTTGCAAGCAAGCGGTCGTGAGTTCAATCCCTGGTACCGATAAAAAACCAACACCCCCCTCCAAAATAAATAACATTGTGGAGTCCAATTGGGTATGATTTATGTTAGAGTGGCATCAGAATGACACATGTGTACACAGAGGCTGATATCACTACACTATAAAAAGGTCCTCTCCTAACACATAAGGAGGGGCCCTAACATGTTCCCCTTTGATGCTCAGAGCCCATCCTACTTTGGGTCAAAGAGCATCATCTTAGTTCACAGGTTCATATCTCTATAACATTATCACATGTGCAGCTGTTTTTCCTTCTACCATCATCTCAATGAGGCTCCCAAGGGAGCCGGGCAAGGCAGGGTCAAATTGGTTACCAAAATCAGGAGTGTAACACCTGTGAGTGTCTTAAAGCCCTCGAGAGTTGAAATCCTTCCCCCAAACAGTTCCTCAGGATCCCAACCTTTCAGGGTTTGGGTTGGAACATGAACAATTTTCTTCATTCAATCTACAATCTCCTCTATGACCTTTCCCACATCATCTACTTGTAGGCAGCATTTTGTGTAGGTTAAATTCTCCACAAACTCTTCACTTGGAAACAAGCAAATAATCTAAGGTTATGTGATTTCAATAGATATCAGTGCGCATTTTGGTCCATTATTAGGCTAACAAGCTGAGAGATTTGGAAGTTCCATCAGTTGTAACTCCCACAGTTGCTTATGGTCTAATTATGTGGTTTAGCATATATCTCCCCTGGTGCGTGGAAGTAGAAAGAAAGACCAGTGACTCAACCCTAACACACAAATCCCTGACCAGTTTAGGAGAAATACAGTATATGCTCCTCTTCCTCATATCTAATACAGTCTGTCTGGGGGCTGTTATTCAATGTCAATGTCCCAGGACTCCTTTAGATCAGCAAATTTGGACAAGAAATAAGAGTTTGTTTCAAAGTAATCAGGAGACCCCCACTATTGGTTTTTATGGGTAGCTGAGTTGCACCTTTGATCCAGACACATTAGACTCCCTACAGAGATGTTGAATCATCCTCCTCATCAGGGAAAACAGTTTCTTCCAACACTGAAGTCTCGAGAAGCCAAACTCCTGAAACACAGATGGGGCACCCAGAGCCAATGTAAGATCCATGGGGATCTAACTCTCTAGCTTTCTCATGGCTATTTATCCCTCATGTAGGTTCCCCCACCTAGATAGCAAGAAGAGACCTTCAGGGTCTGAGCTATGGTCTCTGCTAAGGCTAAAAGTAAGTTTTTGGTTGTGGCCATGATTAGAGGGGAACTACTTTGTATTTCCTCAAAAAATGTGTGAAAAAACCTGGTAAGATGTGGCCACTCAGACAGTAGTGACCCTCTTGAAATGTAGTACAGTGCCTAGGTCAGTGCCTCTCTCCCAATTCGGAGGCCGTTTTCCTACTTTGGGTCTCCTGGATTAAAGACAGTGTAATTGACAGGTTACAGGTTCCCAGTTCACAGCTAAGCATGGCACCCCCCTTTTGCAAGGGCTTATCTTTACCCTTCCAAGTGGCCCACAGCTCCTATAGGGGTCACCATAACAGGCAGATTGGGGTGAGACCTGTTCGTACATATATTTATTATTGGCCCATACTCCAATAATCCTCCACATTTTAGAATTATTCAGAGATTTTTACAAATGGCAGCACACAGGTCAGAAAATAGCAATACTGGCAGGTACGGGGTTTTAACCTAGGTTTTGTTAATTAATGGCCCTTCACCTTTGGAGTGTCAGACTTTGAACGACTCCTCAGTCCGAGAGTACTTCGGGTTGAAACAGGTGTACTGACTTCATGTTGGCAGGTAGAATAGGTTGTCTTATTATGCGTGAAGGTCTCTTAAATCCTCCCTAAGCATGAGAAGTAAGTGTGGTTAAGTACAAGTAACTCCCTGGCCTGACCCAGTTAGGTGCATATAAACATTGAATGATGGGTAACTTAGGTTCCCCAATGAGCCCTGAGTAAAAGCGGCCAGTACCAGCAAAACACCCATAAGAAGAAAGTGAGGACCACCAGATACCACTTGCCACATTTCTAGTGGGCTGGTGTGGGCTTTGCAAGGTCTATGGCAAAAAGCAGGGAGAGAGACCCAAATACAGTTAAGAGCGAGGCGTGATGGTACATTACAGGCAGTCAGTTACAGAAAGGATGCAGTCCATCTGTGTCAGCAGAGGGCAGCATCCTTAGGCTTCTACCATGTGTAGACCAGTCAGCTTCCAGAGTGACTAAGGGTGTTGTCTTTCAACGGTGTTCATGAGGTCGCGCAGTCTGCTTCTTCTGGATCTTCAGATTACCCGGCCCAGATGAGTTGAGGGCACACTCCCTGTCTCTCAAGACGCTGGCTTTACTCCACTGCAGTGAATCCATGGACCATCTCATCCACATTTACTAAAGTGAGGATGGGAGGAGAACAGTGAATGGGGCTCTCCAGAGGAGCTTCAGGGATTGGACATTCCACTTTTTTACCTACACGGCATCCCCTGGATTGAAAGAATGAGCGTCTGCAGGCCAACTCATGGCAATCTTTCCTTAACCCATTGGTGTAGGGTGGGTAAGGCTGAGCCCAGTGCCTGCATCTGTTGTCTCAGAATGAGGTTCCCAAGCGCCTTTAAACTGTCCTTTATGACCTTAATAAGAGAAGGGGGCTGCCCATTGATAATTTCAAAGGGGGAAAACCTGATGGGTTGCGGGGGGGGGGGTTGCTAAAGGGGGTTTGGAGACAAGGAACTGAATGTCCTTGGCAGATGTTCCCTGCCTGCACACACTCCTTGTAACTGTAGCAACTGCAACTCTGATGCATAAGGAGTGGGAGGGCAGCCTAGGGTAAGATAATGTGTAAGACAGAGGAGCTCCTATTTATGCCCTTTGATAGAAATGACAGGGCCCCAGTTTCTCACAATCCCCCCCCATATCTTCATGATTCTTTTCTTCAAGCTCTGTAAGCAAAAGTTCATTCTCTCCCCTGTGTTCCTTCATCTGAGCATGTTGGTGGGATAAGGTTGGGGAGATAGTTGGGTAAGGGCAGTCTGTAGACAAGAAAAAAATAAACTTTAAGCACAAATGGCCAAAGCATGAGCACTAGAATGGAAAGGACAGCTGTAACTGTCTGGCCCTTAGACCTGTCTCCCCCTGTGGCTGGAAACTGCCAGCAGGGGCTAGCAATTGGAGCCCCCTGTTTATGTCTACTCTACATCATTATAACTTTTGTATCTTTGGCTATACTTTTCTGCTTGGTGTTTAAAACCAAGTTAAATTGATTTTCATATGCCTACGGGGTTTCTTTTAGACTTCTGGGGAAAAAATAAGCAATTATATTTTTCTTTTTTCTTTTGCTTTTAAAAAATTTTCATGTGTCCTTCTTAAACTCACTAATTCACATTTATTTCATTTATCTGACTATCCAACAGAGTGGAAAAGATAGATTAAGTGTTACTACCACTTGGTTTAGAGATATAATTTATTAATAAAAAACCTAGCCATAAACATCCAAAAAATCAATCCACTAAAATACCCTTCTTTATATTTATGAAAGCCTAATAGCATGCTGCAATCCTCTGCCTCTGCAGATGCTCAATTAGCTCCCATCACTGCATCCCATTTACATCTTGACTGTTTCATGATTGCTAACTGCCCAACATCTTGGCTTTTAAGGTCGATCTTTGTGCTGATTACCTGTTGACCATCCATTACCAATTTGACTCTTGGAACCTTCTCTGAGAAAGCTTTTCACAGTTGTTTCCTGGCTTCATTTACTGTACAAATGGGTAAAACACTACACCACAGTTTTCAAATTTATGCAGTTTTTCATATTTCCTACGTGGAACAAATTTCATGAAAAGAGGATCTTGTAATTAATAGTTTCGTTAATGGAAGAAAAAAAGTTAAGATTCACACAATAGTAGCTGAGGCAGAACGTAGATAATGTGGATGGGAAAACAGAGGCAGGAGCAAGACCTAATTCAGATGACCTTCGTGTTTAGAAGATGTCAGTGTTAAGGAGGCCAGTGATTCAAGGTGGTCGCTGTCATACTACTTGCGTCAGAAGGCAGTATGAACCTAAACGTGAAGGAAAAAGAGCAAACCAGCTGATGGAAGAAGTTTCAAAGCAGGACTGGGTACTCATTGTTGGAAACATCTGAAATGTTTTTCAAGTCATTCAAGAGACTGAGATATAAACAACTAGACTCATGTGTTTTTCCTAACACTGTCCAAAACCAAATCAATATTGACAAAAGAAGTCAGACATTCATAGCCAGAGGATGATGAGTTGGTGAAAATTTTCTTTTAAAAAAACCCAGCGTACTTGAAAATGCTGAGTGCAAAGTTTGAGCTAAAAGGAAAGTGAAGTTGTTTTTAACAATTGCATTGGATTCTGACAGGGAATTGCGCTGATGTGAAAATTTACTCAGTTGTACACAGACACATTGCCTGACCTTGCATTAGAATATGCTATTCAAGGCATTGAATGTATTCTGAGCTAAGCAAAGCTCAAGTGCTGTTATACATGCCAATATTAGATAGGTATAAAGAATAACATGTTCTACCAGAACCAGAAAAAGACAAACATCAGAAATAAGTAGATCACTAGGTGTCATTGCTTAGAACTTAGGTTCGTGGTTTCCATTAATACACTGAATTTCACTTTAAAAAATGCCAACAAAAGTAAAGAGCAAGTCACACCTATTCACATTATTTTCAGAATAAGCATCCTTTATGTTGACAACAATGGTGACCCTGCTACATACACATATCTACCAAACAAAAGTCACCCTGTGAGGAAGGGCTGACTTCTGCAGCCTTATCTTCTGTGCTTCAGGGATATCAAAAAGTAAAATATAATGACAGCTGTCTTCTCTTAAACTTTTTGGATCTAAACCACTTTTTTAAAAAATTTTTCTAACTTCCGTACTGTCCTCTTCGCTATTCCATGACTGTTTTTTTTTTTTCTGTCAAATAGCAGAAGAGAAGAATGGAAGTTGCAGGGTTTTACTGATATCAACTGGCTGAAGGGGTCATACATCACAAAATAGAATGGTGAGATACTTGGTAAAAAAAAATATTTTCTCTCCTCCCTGAATTTGAGAAGGCTTATAGTACAAGCTAGTCTACCAGCTCTCAAGTTGCAGAGTGACACATTTTTACTGCTCTCTGGACTGGACTGGGAGTTGCATTCCAGGCTGAAGCAGACCTCTTTACAGCCTTTCAGGTGCATCATATCTTTTCTTCATTCTCTTGAAACCACCACTATGGCTTTTTCTGGGGACTAACGAAAACGTAGGTTAAGTGAAGTAGGTAGGATTGGAATGAGGGACGTAGAGAGCCAAGGGACTTTGGTGATCTTGTGAGTTCCTCAGCTTTAAGATACAGGAAAGCCAAATAATGATCATTGACTGGTATCAGAACCTGGTTACATATGACACCAACAGACTCCTGTGTATTTTGCCGGCCTCAGGAGTCTGTACTTTTAAACATACGTTTTTTGATCATGTGGTATTTTATTAATGATTGTTCTTTGGTAATAATAGCATGATAGCAGAAAAACTCAAGTCCCTGACTAAGGTAGATAATGTACGTATTTGCCAACTTCACCTTTGGGAAAGTTCATCTGCCATTTATACGTCAGTAGTTTTATAAACCTAACCACCATTTCCTCCCACTTGCATTACTACACACACACTAGGAATTTATTGCCTTTGACTGGAGTTAAAACCAGTGGTGTTACTTCCAGACACTGCTGTCACAATGATAGCACAGTTGTTTCGACCTCCAGTTTATTAGTGTGTGTATATATAGCACTAGCTACTTGTTTTATTTTATTTTTCTCTGTTTTGCAATAAATTATCATGGCAGCATTGGCCTTTTCACTGCATTGCTTGTAAGTTTGCCCTAAGGCTAATAGGCGTAGCATATCTGATGAATATGATCAAATAACTGTGTCAAACACTGCTGGAGAAATGTTGGTACATATGTATTAGCAATGAAGTCTGAGGTTCTCATATGAATAAGTGTGAATAAGCTTTTGCATGTATGCGTAACAAATCTCTATTGTATATATCATGCATTAATTAATTTATTTATTCATTCATGCAACAAATGTTTTTTGCTCTAATATATCATGTGCTGAAGATAAAATGAGCAAAACTAATTAACTGTCCTAGCTCATTCAGAACTTGCTAATAAGAAAGGAAGATACTACCAAATAATTGGAAAATAATAGACAATGTTAATTGGGAAGGAAATATAGTGCTAGAATATGCTCAGATCTTAGGTTAAATAAAAAAATAGAGTGACTTTGATTAAAGGTTTTGATAAATCTTTTTTCTTTTTTTTGGAACCAGCAATCAAACTCATGACCTCATGCTTGCCAGGCAAGTGCTTATGCCACTGAGCTAAATCCCTGACTGATTAAAGGTTTTGGAAAGGAAATTGATAGTTATGAGTAAAAGTATATCTAAGATATTGTAGATAGTACATTTTCTTGTTTAAAATAGTGTATTGATTCAATATAATTAAATTGAATTTTTTTTGTCAGAGAAACAACATGTCTTAATATCCAGATATTTAGAGATTAAATCATAAGTGTGCAGATGGTTCTGCAATTGTAACCACAAGATAATAGAAATTACCCAGAGGATATACACAGGAGTTTGGGAAAGGGAAGAGTAATAAATCAAATACTGAAGGCCTTGGTGAATGAATGAAACATGCAGAGCTTATATGCTTAATGATCTATTAAAGTTAGTGCATGTCATTGTGTCTCCTACAAACATACATATGGTATGTGCATGTCATGATTCATGTCATTAGGCCCTAAGCCACATGCAGTTATGTGTTTGTGATTGGTTCGTTGTCTAGCACTCAGATTGATGGTGTGAGTGCTATACCCACCCAGGGGTGGAACCAGGGTGTGATGTAATGGTGGGAAGAAGGTGTCTCTCTTGCCAGTTTCCACCTTGCTGTTTGCAGCCACCATGAACTGCAGCCCCCACCATACCACCCTGCCTTGGAGCCAACTGAGTATGGACTGAAACCTCCAACAACTGTAAGAAATAAGTCTTTCCTCCCTTCATTTTGAGTGTCAGCTATTTTGTCCCAGCAATGAGTAAAAATTAACTAAGACAGAATTTGGTACCAGGAGTGGGGCCATTACTGTGACTATACCTGACTGTGTGATTCAAGAGCTTTGGAAATGGCTTGTGGGCAGAGTTTGTAAAGGTTCAGAGCTGTTGCCTGAATGCACAGAGCTAGAGCAGCTTAGGCTGCTCTATAGAGGAGAGTCTGGTCAGAGCTCAGGAGACCAGAAGGCTGATAGAAAGTCTGCTGGTAAAGACCAGGCTCAGGAGGTTTCTCCTGAGAATAAGGACCACATTGGTTGTTTACTTCCAGACCATGTGTGTTATGGTTTGGCAGAAAGTCTGCATTTTGCTCATGTCCAGATACTTTGCCTGAGACTAATATTAAGAGCGGTGGGCTGATTAATCTGGGAGAAGAAATTTCAAAGCAATGTTGAGGCTATGGCATGGCTATTGTTGGGGCCTTTTGCCAGATTTGTGTTGTAAATCAAGAGCAAAAAGCCCAGACGGATAATTTAAAATGCTGTGAGTTTGGCCAGAAGGAAAACTCCAGAAAAGCTGTGGATTGTAAAGATAGAGCTGAGACTTCGATTATTGAAAAGGAACAGAGAAATAAAAAAGATAGCCAAAAGGCATCCCAGGAAGCAGTGTGTCTCCATTTTTTGCAGCCTCAAAACTGCAAAAGTGAAAGACTTTGCTCAGAGGAAAAAGCTGCAGGAGTTTGGGAAAGGGAAGAGTAATAAATCACCATGCTTCAGAATGGTGACAGAGGCCACATGAAGTTCCATAATGGCGGCAGCCACACCAACTTCCAGAATGGCAGTGACGTAGAGAAGCTTTCCCTCACAATCAGGTTCACAGAGCCCAGCGATCCAGGCACTGGACCCCTGCAGCCAAGAGAGAGAAAAGCCTGGTTACTGCTCCAGCTGGCAGCAAACCTTGCAGTATCCATGTGGCACTGATTTTAGGTGCAAGGCAAATGCACACATTCTGAGGGTAAGATAGCTTTCATCCCAATTGCAAAAGGCCTGGCAGGCCAAGCAGTGTGCCCCTGAGAGGGAATATATAAAAATGTAAGAGTGAAGCCAAAGGTGGATTGGAGACACCAGAAGTTTGTAAAAGCCAGGAATATGGATCACCCAAGGAAAGCTGCAAAAATTAAGCAGAGAGGGCTTAAGAGAGAAGCTGTGGGAGCTGAAATCCCTGCAAATGCTGTGGGGGTGGAATCATCCAAGCCTTTTGGAGCTTGCAACCAGATTGCTTCAAATGCTAAGCATGGAACTTTAAGACTTAATGTTCGCCCTGCTGGGTGTTGGACTTGATTTGTTTCCAATGCTTTGTATTCCCCTGTCTGTAACTTTTGGAATGGTAATGTTTATCTTGTGCCTTTGCGTTTTGGAAATGTTTAACCTTGCTTTGTTTGTACAGGGGGTTATAGTTAAGAATTTGCCATAGAACTCAGAGGAGACTTGGGACTTGGACTTTTCAGCAATGCTGAATCTGTTAGGACTTTGGCAATTCTTGGAGGTGGACTAAATGTCTTTTGTATAAAGGATGTGCATGAATCTTTGGGGGCCAGGGGTGGAATGTCATGGTTTATATCAGTGGCCCCAAGCCTCATGCAATTATGCATTTGTGATTGGTTCATTGTCTAGCGCTCAGATTGGTGATGTGAGTGTTACAGCTGCCTAGGGGTGGAGCCAGGATATGATGTAATGGCAGGAAGATGTGTCTCTCTCTCTTGCTGGTTTGCTGTCTTGCTGTTTACAGCTGCCATGAACCGTGGCCCTGCCATGCCACCCTGCCTTGGAGCCAACTGAGTATGGACTGAAACCTCCAAGAACTGCAAGAAATAAACCTTTCCTTCCCCAACTTTGGGCATCAGGTATTTTGTCTCAGCAACAAGCAAAAAGTGACTAAAACAGTGAGCTATTAGTGTAACTAAGAAATGAAAGAGTTCCTATTGCCTTGTCTCTTCTACCAGTTATACTATTCTAGACCCTTCCAGTAGTATGCTCAACTGTTCCTGCTACTGAGAGGTAGAAGAAGCATTTTCCAAGTGGTGCTACAGAGTTAGTTGAGGTTGCTCATTATTATGTCAACCTGGTGTTTAAATTGATCTCCTTGCTTCTCCCTAAAAAACACTATCAGGAGTGAATGTGTAGATTAAAGGAGCCAAAAGCATGGCAAAAGGGGCCGGTAATTAGAAAGGCTAAGGCAATGTTAAGAAGTCTGACATCAAGGTAAAAGATATTCATGATTTAATGTGCTGAAAAAATCGAGACAATAGCTCCTTCCAATTTAGTAATATGCACTGCTTCCTCAGTTCACACTACTATTACAAAATATTACAGATCTAAGAGACGTACATATCTGTAGGTTTTAAGGTTGATGGGTCCTAATCCTGATCCTTTTAGAGACCTCTTCCTGGCTTGTGGATGACTGTATTCTCACCGTGACCTCACTCACGTGCAACCTCTGGGTTCTTCTTATCAGGATGCTAACCCCACATAAGGGCCCTTCCTTCTGACCTCATCTAAGCCAAATTATCTCCCAAAAGCCCATCTCCAAAAACCATTACATTCAGAGGGAGGCATTCAGCATATGAATTTGAGAGGACACAAACATTCATCCAGTAAGGATAAAATTAAGCCCCTATTTCAGTGATCAAACATAAAGCCACCCAGTTGGCATAATCATTGTGTTTACATGATCGGATCTAGAAATAGCTGTTTTTGTGCCATAATGTCTCATTTACTCTGTTTTCATAACTACTTGACAGTTGGTATTTAGAACATTTAATTGCCACATAATTGATAATTTTCAAGGTGACTTTCTCTTAGTGATTTCTAAGTTAATTTTATAATCATCTGAGAAAATACTTTGAAAAAGTTCAACTCTTTTAAACTTGTTGTTTGTTTTATAGCACAGAATGCAGTATATTTGGGGGAATGTTCCCTGTGTACTTGAAAGGCATGTGTATGCTGCTGTAATTATGTGGCAACTATGAGAAATATCAGTTAAGTAAATTTAGTTCCCAGGATAGATGAAGTCTTGTATGTCTTTACTGATTTTTCCAATATGTTCTATCAAATATTGACATAGAAGTGTCAAAATATGCAAGATTTTCTTTTTTTCCTTTCATTTTTATCAGATGTTGTTCCATAGAGTTTGTAGGTTTGCTATTAGGTCTATTAATACTCGACTTTCCTTGAAGAATATGTTTCTTCCTCATCATCATATGATACACCATTCATCTTGTGTAATAGTTCTTTTTCTGGTGATATTAATGTAGCTATTTTAGCTTTCTTTGAGTTAATATATTCATTGTATTTCTTTGACCATTTTTTAATTTTAGCTTGTCTATGTTTCTATAAAGTTGGCTTGCTGTAATTATAATATAATTGAAAACTGATTTTTTTAAATGAAACCCAACAGTTGGTGTCTTTTAATTAGTATTTTGAACTGTCTTTTAATTAGTATTTTGATTTACATTAGTGGATCTGTTTTTCTTTTGTTATATTTCTGCTATAACTTTAGTATTTTTATAATTGTTTTATCATAACTATTAGTTTATTGTTCATACTCCTTTTAATATATTAGTGTTTTCTCTAGAATTCATATTATATACCAAAAATATATTACTATGTCACAAAAGTGAAAAGAATTTATGAAAATGTTTCTAAATTTCCTTTGCATTTTGTTCTTTTATCATGTGCTATATTTTTCTTTATAAATATACAATGATCACTCAAGATATTGCTGTATTTTTGCTAGTTTGCTCCATTTTCTTGTGTACATCTCTCTCCTATTGGGTAAGAAATTCCTTTTACCTGAAAACAACTTTTAACATTTCTTTTAGTGTTGAATTTGCCATGAATTCTCTCCTTTCTTGTTTAAGAAGGCTCATGCTTCTCATCCCTGCTTTTGAAAAATATTTTAACTAGATATAGAATAGTGGGTTGATGTATTTTCTCCTTTTTATTTCTTAAAAGGCATAACTTCATGTTATTGTGGTTTGAATAGTTTCTCATGACAAGCCTCTCATTCATACATACTTTCCTCTCTATGTGAAGTCTTTCATTTCTGGACAGTTTAAATTACTCTGATTTTGGTTTTTAAGAATTTGAGTGTGTGTGTGTGTGTGTGTGTGTGTGTGTGTGTGTTTGCTTGCTTCTCTTCATAGTTTACCTGGAAAACGGTCCTTGCATGCTCATCAAGAAATAGATCTCTGTTAATTATTACTCAATATTTAGCCCGGAGGACGAAGGACAGAGGAGCATTTTCTGTTGCCCAATGTTCAATAATCATCAGATACTGTTTTCCTGTATCTTGGCAGTAGGTCTTTCTCAGAAATAAATCTCTTGCCATTTGCAGCCTTAGGTCTGGGCCCAGCAAGGTTTTCTACTCCTGTCTCAGAAAGAGAGGAGGTTTTGTTATTATTTCCTTTTCCAAGAGGCAATATTTAAAGGAGTACCTTGGAACAATTAGGTTTTGTTTTCCTCCCCCAACAATTTGGGATTTTTTTTCTCTTTTTACCCAGGAGAGGGGAGTATGATTTCTGTTCAATGCCCCACCCCTTTCCCCCACAGTTCGCTGTGCTAGAACTGTGTCATAAGAACATATTTCCAAGACACTTGCGCATTGCTTTGGTGAATATGTGATCCTTTGCACAAAAGCCTGAAAGGAGTAAAATGCTCCGCTGCTGGTGTGCTCTGTGGGTTACACATTCTCCTTTCAGCCGACTAGTGCCCTTTATCAGATCATTTAAAAATTAAACCTAATTCTCTTATGATTGATAATATCTATTTCAGGTAAGCAGATGCATATGTCCCAACACTACCTTCTTGAATGTGCCTAACTTCTTTAGATTAAGGATTAGTTGGTAACCAACAGTTCTCTGCAGGTTGAAGAAGAGTTATGGATTTTTCAGACTGCTTGGTTTTCTGCTAATGTTGTATATATCTATATATCTATATCTATATCTATATCTATATCTATATCTATATCTATCTATATCTATATATTGTTTGTTTCTGTAAGAACAGAAGTGATGATGCTGTTTGTAGCATTCTACATCCTGAGCAGAAACTGAAAGTCCCAGCATACACAATATTTAGCATGGCATGGGGCCAGTGGTAATCAAGTTCCCATTTCCTAGCCTCTCTTATGGCTCGATCTGGCCAAAAAATATATACATGGAAGTTGTCTGTGCAACTTCTGGCAAATGTCCTCAAGGAGAGTTTTCATCTTTCTTGTCCTGCTGACTCAGGAGGACATGAGAGCTGGTGTAACCATCCTGAGCCATGAAGTGTGTTTGGAAAAAGAGGACACATCTGACACTACGGAAAAGTAGAAGAAACAAAGCACCAGTTACCTATATGGATATTCCCCTGAGACTGAAAAAACAAATAAACAAACAAACAAACAAACAAACAAAAAACAACTTCCAAACTGCTTAATTTACTGCCTTCCCAGATACTCCCTTTCATTGCTCAACTAAATCCTAACTGATAAGCTGTACAGTCATTTCATATCAGTGATAAATAATTGACATCAAAACAAGGGTCATTTTGTTGTGAGGCTACAAGTTGGAATGTCTGGTAAAGGGGCCTTTCTCTTCCCTGCACATACCTATAAGCACCCAGCATTTGTCTCAGGGATGTCTGATAAAAATTCAATAATAAAAGACATAGGAAAGCGGCTGGGGAGTTCGCTCAGTGGCACAAGAGCCTGCCTGGCAAGCGCAAGATCGTGAGTTCAATCCCTGGTACCAAAATATAAATGAAGAGAAAAATACAGGGATATTAATTAGTTGAAATTTTTCCAGATTCCAAATCTGTATTGTTATTTTTTGAATATTCTTTTATTTAGTGATGATTTATAAGTATCTCCTACATCTGCACCGTGTAACCTGAACTTTTGTCAGAGATACATAATTAAAAGAATTAGTTTTCTTTCTTTCTTGTTATTTCTCTTTCTGAGATATAACGAGAGGAAAAAAGATACAAAAAAATGAAAATATAACCAATGGAGAGGAAGATGCCAGAAGCTGAAAATTTTAACAAAAAAAAAATCTAATAGCTAACAGCTCCAAGGTATTTGTTTGTTTATTTGTCTGTTTTATGTACCTCTTTGATTCTGATTGAAATTTAGTCCATGGAGGTGTTCTTGGAGGAAATCTTTCATTTTCCTTTTGTTTTCTTCAGCTTCCCTTCCTTTCCCTTTCCTTCCTCTCCTTTCCCTTCTCTTCTCTTCCTTTCCCTTCCCATTCCTAGAAAGACCCTCCCTTCCAGTTATTTATATCTTATGCTGAAGAGCTTAAATTGTCCTATAATCTGTCACCAGGCCATAGATAAATGCTGAAGTTCCTCTCATGGAACCAAATGTGGCCAAAAAGCATATGGGCCATCTTGGTTAAACTCTAAATTCTGCAAGACTAGGATCTTTGCCATCCACTTAAATTTGAAATGCCATAAAATGAAAAACATAATATGCAATTTAGTTCTTATACCTACTGCAGCTGTAACTAAAAAGTACAAGAAACTAGCAACTTGAAGGATTTAATTGGAGATGAAGGAAACTGTATGAGAAATATGATCTGACCATGTAAGAAGCAAAGAAAAGGCGTGTTTCTTTTCTTTACATATTATTAGAACTTGTCTGCTTGCCTCAGCACATCATCACTAATGGTGCTGAAGTCCAAGAAAGATAATTGCCTTGAGTCATTCTCTAGCGTCAGAGAAGGTAAGATTAATAAATAACATTTGTAATAATTTTGCAACCAATTTATGTAATGGAACTTGTAATAAATAACCACATTTAACACAAGCATTCATCAAAACCAATTTACACATCAATTTGTTCACTATGTGTTAAACCAAGCATTTATAAGAATAAGTTGTTTTTCTTCCTGCACCCCCTATTTTCTCTGTGAAAGTAAAAATTACTGTTAGGTGTGGAAATTTTTTGACTTTTATAGAGCAGCATTGATAGTGATATATGTTGACGTCTCAGCTGCTGCTACATGATGTATAATTTTGCACAGCGTGTGACTTCAGTCTGGAGTAAGAGGAAATTATTGTTTTAAAAATATAAAACTATTATTGATAGTCTGTTCTTCTCTCAGTAACTTGTCACACCAGGGGAACACAGTCCGCCATAGAAGAGACTGTGGATTTCCATGGACTGTCAAGTCTTAATTATTTACAGAAAATGGGACTAATGCAACCTAGTAAAGCAATTCACAAACTATCTCCAAGTATCTTGTTAAAGTAATTTGTAAGTTACTCCAATATTTAACAAAAATCATTTCTTCACTGCTGCTGAGATAACTTCTCTTCCTCTTCATATATTCTAGAAAATTCCACACTATACCATCACTTACAATTATGTGTAGAAGAAAAAATGGATCTACAATTATATACTGTTATGAAAAAAATTGAAGTCAGAATTATTGTTAACACAGTATATGTAAAAAAATTTAAAAATCCCTATGAGAGAAAGACAAATATGTTAAATTGGTGGTGGTGTCCATTGTTGTAGGCTGAATGATGACTTTTTTTCCCTTAACATGTCCATAGTTTAATGAAGGGAACCCATGAACATGTTACCTAACATAGCAAAAAGGACTTGATAGATTTTGTGATATTAATTACCTTAATTTTATTATCCAACTGGGCTGAATGTAATCATAAGGTCCGTATTAGAATTAGGCAGGAAGTTCAGAGACACAGAATAAAGATGGAGGTACAGTGATAGAAGGATAAGGATAAACTGAAAAAGGCTAGGGTTTCAGTCTGTTTCTATTGCTATAATAAAATACCACACACTGAGTAACTTACAAACAAAACAAATTTACTTCTTACTGTTCTGCTATGAAATCCAAGATCAAGCATCAGCATCGATGTCTGGTGAGACTTGCTCTCTGCATGCAAGACAGTACCTTGCTGCTGTGTCTGCCCAGGCAGAAGTAGGAGAGCAAAAGAATGTTCTCTTCCCTAGGCCCTTTTATAGGAATGCTAATCCCATTCACATGGGCCGTGCTCCAAAGTCACTGCTCTCAATCACTTCCTAGAAGTTGTATCTGTTGCACTAGGGTGAAATTTCACTTTGGACACTGGAGGGCATACCATCATTTGGACCACAGCAGTTAGGAAATGAGTGACCAATTTGATTAAAATAATTGCGTGGCCTCTCTTCTGATACTGAGTGATCTGTGATTAATCTTCTTTCCCCTCCATCCCTTGCTTTTCACCTTAGGATGTTACTTATATGATGATGTTAATTTATTTGTAAAATATTGTGAAGTCATCTCCAAATGACTTTTCTTTGGAAATATACTTTACTAAAAGATAATAAGTTAGTTTTAAAGAAACTGAATGTAATATTTTGTATTCTGATAAACAACCCGAATCTGCCTTATAATGTAAATTTTGCCTGTTTCATACCACTCTACCTCTAACAGAATAAAATAGTTTATTTCTTGCTATAATTGTTTCATGTATGTTAGTCCTATTTTCTCAAAAAGACTCAGTGCCTTAAAGATATAGACCATATTTTTCAGTGTTCTTTAAAAGCTTTCTGTAAATTTGCAACTGATTAAAAATGTAGCCAAGTTTCAACAGCACTTTTGTCTCGAACAGGCATTAACTCTTCTTCTTTCAACCTAAGAATTCTGACATTAACTATCTCAAGCAAGCAATAACTTTGGGATGAAGTTTCCCACAAGTTCTTTTCCTTCTGGATTTCATGCAGCATTCTACTATATGTCCTGGAAAATTATTCAGTTCTCTCTCTTTTTTAACAACTTTGTTGAACTAAAACTTGCATACCACACAATCCATAAACTTAAAACACAGGACTCAATCAATCCCAGCACATTAGCAGAGTTGTACAACTATGACCATAATGAGTCTTAGATCATTTTTGCTACCCAAAATCAAAACAGTCGAGTCTGATGGCATATGCCTGTAACTCTAGCACTCAGGAGGCTGAGGCAAGAGGATCTCTATAAGTTCCAGGCTAGTGTGGGCTACAAAGTGGCTTTAAGACCAGCCTGAACTGTACAGTAAAACGCTGTCTCAAAAAAAGACAAAAAAATATTTTAACGAAATCAAAATATGACCCAGTCTACTCACTAGCCATTATCTCCCAACCCTTCCCCCTAAATAGCATGTAATGTATCATTTCCCTCTGGATTTATACCAAAAGTTTTTGACACATACCTCTCAATGAAAGATTCTAATTATTTAATGATACCTAATTCTAAAAATAAACCTTACTCTTCTTTGAAATGTATAACCATATACTACTTGGATTGGTCAATTTTCCTATTGTTGGACAAAATCCTCGATCTCTATAATTTAAAAGAGGAAAAAATTCAATTTGGTTCAGTTTCGGAGAATCCAGTCTGTAGTCTGCTGGCTCCAAGGAAAGAACATCATAGAAAAAGACTGTGGTGAAGTAAAGTTGTTCAGTGCATGGGGCCTTTATAATGATAGAGTGCCAGAGGGGAAGGGGCAGGGATCACATACAGCCCAAGGTTATGTCTTCCTGCCTTCCTACCTACCTACCTTCCTACCTTCCTACCTGGAACTGTGCTTTGCTAATTTCCTATGCAGCTCTTAAGCCAATCAAACTGACAATTAAGCTTAATTGTCACACTCTTGTTCTCGGTCCTTATTTCAATTATTCCGTAACACAAACTCACATCCTGATTTCTAATGACTTTCAAAGAATGACTTTCAAAGACAATGGCTTCTATTCTTGAGTCACAGACTCCAGATCTCTTTATGTGTTGCTGGTGAGTTCTGCAGATATCCCAAGAAAGTGCAGCTTTGAGGGTATGAGGAAAGGCCATGGTCATGCCACAAAGCCATGGTCTGCCCCACATCTCACCACATACAGATATGCACAGGTCACCCCATAATCTATGAGCTCTAATACCATGTTACCAATTGGACTGTGGTTATTTGATCAAATATATGTACTTAATAAGACTTCACAGGTTATAAATATATGATAGTGACAGAACATATCCAGATGGCTAGACTTTCCTAGGGTATGGAGCCATGAAAACAAGAGATTAAGAATTATTCCTCAAGTCCCCTTCACACTTTTGAATAAAGAGTTTTTTCCCCCCTTTTGTAGAATTTCTCCACTAAACAACAGCTATAATTACTTTCTAGGGTTTTAATTTGGAGAAATGATGATAACATTAGCTATCTATTTTGCTAACCAACTGGAAACAAATATGCAACACAAAATAGGAACAACAGGATATCCATGGCAGTGGTTTCAAGCATAGCAGAAGCACCCGAGGACATGACAGGTGTTTCTGGAAGTTCAAGCTAGAATCTGTTTCCTTGGCTCTGTGAGAATTCTGTGAACTGTCTGGCCCCTTTATTCTTTTTGTTTTGTCTTGTTTTTTGTTTTGTTATTGTTCAACAGCAGGCTCCGTGGGCTGCCACAAAAAATAATGCAGTACTATGTAACCCAGGGCAGGGAGAAGGGAAAGCTTACCTGGCACAAAGACAAGGAGGACAACGGTGAGGAGTAAACTTTTTTTGACAGTTGGGTTTTTACTGAGCTCAGCCATTAATCCTGCTGTCATTAGGAATAAAGACGCTTCCAGAGGAGCACGTAGAGTGAGCCTGGTTCTCGTAATACTGAGCAGCAGCAACATTACGGGAAACTTGCTTCAAATATTTGATAAAACAAGCTCTTTTTTCTTCACACATGGGAATAAGATACTTAATCTCTTCGGGAGATAATGCGTTCACAGAAAATCTGAAATGTTTTTATTTATTGATTTCTTTTTTAAAGTGTATGTGGGAAGAGGATAGATTCTATGAAGAGAATTAGAAGTGAAGAAGAAAAGAAAAATCTTTAAATCCCCTGCCTCAAATCTTGTAAGAAAAGGAAAAGCATATATTTTCTACAAGTATTGCTTTATTGCTTCATGAGTGACTCACACATTGCCAGAATGTCATTTAATTGCCCCTGTGCGTGTGCGGGGTAACCGTGTCTCTACGACGGCCCTTGTCATTCTGGGTAACTTCAGCCCTCTTCCACGTGGTTCCTTTCCCACTGCCAGGCAACCTGGCTTCATTGCTGCTTGTTCCAACAGTCCCTAAATGATACTGCATTAATACACATGAGCACAAAGGTTCTTTCCTGCAAGTTCAGATTTAAGATAAATTCCCTACTTACTAGGCCACCACCCCAGACCTTTTTTATAGATACTCTAAAGTTATTCCCAAATTATTATAATGATCTCCCCAAATTTATTGACACTGATGCTTCTCCTGGTAAAGCACAAATATACCTCTCACTCTGGTATTCACAAAGGAAAATCTTTTTATCTGCCTTGCGACCTGCCCTGGTTTTGTGTATATTTAAATCTTGACCATAGTTTAGAATCACAGTGCCCTTCTCCTCTCTAATTCTCACTCATTCTGTCTACAGCAACTTAAAACAGATTTAAAATTCTGGCAGTTTGACTTATAAAATATGTTTTGTTAAGTCAATTATTAAAGTTTTTGTATCTCCTCTTTCTCAAAGGTAAAAGAGTAAGTGACATGCCATAATTTATCTAGCATTTTGATGTGAGAATTAAAATTTAAATAACATAATACATGCTCTGTCACCACTATATACTAAAATAAATAGCTCATATGTAAGTTTTCCATATTAATAGGAGATCAGGTTTACTTTCATAGAGATGATGTATTTCACTCCAATAACAGTGACTTGGAAAATAAGACTAAGAACATTTAAAACCCACATTAGATTTGACATGCATATTGTATTGCATAAATCTATCAGTGGGCAGAAAAATTCAGATAAGCAAATTCTTCCATTTCCAGGTGGTATACTACAGAACCCCTAATTATACTTTATTTTTCTTTTTAAAATTAAAATTTATTTTAACTGATACATAAAAGCACAAAAATGGTATATGCATATGTATGTGTGTGCATATACATGGAGTACCATGTGCTTATTCAATACATGTATACATCGTGTATGTTTAAATCAGGTTAGCGATAACTATATATTCAAATATAAATCATTTATCTATGGTGAAAACAAGAAAACCAATTTTTAGAAGTATATAATACATTATAGCCACCCTACATTGCAGTAGCACCACTTCTTACTTCCATCTGGTTATGACTAGTGATCCTTGACCAATCTTTCCCAGTCCTTTTCTCCTTCCCAATGCTGCTTAATTAGCTTTCTGTTAAATGTGGATGTGAAGAATGCCTGGGGTACCAGAAACTACATAAATCAATAAAACTAATAAATAGTGCAGAAACATGTATAGGAAAAATGATTTCCAGGAATAAACTGATGTTTCTACTTTCTTATATATACTTAGAGCTATGTGGCATAACTTTTGAACGAATCACTATTTATCACACTAGTTGATTTTTTGTTCGGTTTTCATTTCCTTAGTGATCTGAATCTAGCCACTGAAGAAGTTGGGTTCTTTCTTCGGTATCATTCCTGGGATGCAGACATTTACGTGATCACTTCACTTTTCACTTCTAACCTTTTCTTAAAAGCAGTATGTGTGTCCAAAAAACACATTCTGCTTTAGCATTTGAGAGCCTCGTGACACAACAGAAAAATGCCCGTGTCTGGTGTTGCTGTTGGGTATAAATGAGGCTGATTATTTTGGAAACTACCTGTCCAAAACCACTGTCGTTTGACTAATGGACCTGAGCAGTGATGTCAATCTTATTCCCTTCTAAGCCTGCAGATACTCAGTGGCAAAACAGTGGTTTATTTTCCCAGGGAACCCAAGTGGTAAATGCAATAGTATAAAAGCAACCTGACATGGACACAACATTCCTTTTTTTAGCTTCAAACACTCCAAGACTTCAGATGCATAAGTTTCAGAGGTTCATGGTATCAATCATGAACGTCCTTTAGCTGGTTCTGTATTTGACAGAGTGAAAGCCGAGGCATGACTGGGCTTTTTGGCCTACACAGTGTATCACTATGACTTCCTGAACTACCAGTAACCAGGAGCTCCATTCCTTACAATAAGGCCCCTGCAGGATCCCTCCAGGTCACCCCCAGGGATTTGTTTCATAAAGGAGGAAGCCTACTCTGGCTTATGACTTTGATTGGCTAAAAATATCTGAAATAA
This sequence comes from Dolichotis patagonum, assembly GCA_004027295.1. Classification (NCBI taxonomy): domain Eukaryota; kingdom Metazoa; phylum Chordata; class Mammalia; order Rodentia; family Caviidae; genus Dolichotis; species Dolichotis patagonum. The sequence goes on along the minus strand of PVJX010011262.1, from coordinate 16,315 downwards.
TATGGTTAATTAGTATTTGCCAAGTGTCAGATCCATGTGAAATAGAGCCCAGCTCCTGTGTAGGCCAAGAGCGGGGTGCACATTTATTTCCCTGGGCTGATTTAATATACTTTTTTAATCAAGTTAATTTTCTATATATAATATACTGAACATGGTGGTGCATGCCTGTAATTCCAGCACTTGGGAGGCTGAGGCAGGAGGATCTTTGCGAGTTTGAGACCAACCTGGGCTACAAAGTGAGCTCAAGGCCAACTTGAACTGCATATTGAGACCCTCTCTCTCTCTCTCTCTATATATATATATATATAACATATATTTATATTTTATATATATTTATATATATTTTATATATATAACACATTATTTTGCATTTAATTTAAATATCAAAACTTCTATGTCCATTTTAAATACCAGAAGAGATACAACTCATTGCCACTGTTTTGTTGTTGTTGTTGTTGTTATCATCATTTAGCTTTTGTTGTTGTTTTTTAACTGTTTGCTTCTTGATTCTTCTGTTTTTTCTCTATTAAAAAAAATAGCACAATGACTTCCTACCAGGCAGTATCTAGACAAAGTGGAAGTGTTTTGCCCCATTTATGCAGCACATACTCTGCAGTTTCTGAGTCCCTCATGACTTCTGCTGCTTTCCCGCACGTGAGGGTGAGTTTCTATTGCCACTGTCATTACACTGGCATGTGGTGCTCTCCTTAGAATACACAGGTCTCTTGCAGAAGTGGAAGACAAGAGGCTGAAGAAGTTGGAAAAGAAAATTGGGCTCAATTATAATTTTTATGAAAGCGAGAATTAGCTCAGATAAGTTAACCATATATGTTATCCTTTATTCCCCATGGTTTTCAATCCCAGTTCTAAACTCTTCAGGATTTAAGGACACTGGAATGGCAGTGCCTTAGTGCTACACCACTTTCTCCACATGCTATTGCTGCTTGAGGTCATTTCCTGATCAGATCTTTCACATTCTTTTGTCTTCACACAAAATATTGACTTATAGCTAAATAGCTCTTTCAGATTTTTAATCTAAATATTAAAATAGATATTTGTAGTGTTTGGAAATCAGAGGCATATTATGGAGTAGCTAATTACTTTTAAAATTATCTACCATCTAGCTAGGAGCACTTGTACAAGTTGGATTACTTGGCTTGCAAAGTTTACAAACAAAGTTGAGTAACAATGAAAAAATGCATTTCTTAGAAGAGTGTGATAGCATTACGGAGGATATGGCTCGGCGGTAAAGAAACAGGCCCTGCTCAGGGCAGAAGACTGGCAGAAGATGAATGACAGCTTTATCAACATGCTTCAAATGACAAGTAACATCTCCAAAAGAGGCTTCTTTCTGTTCTTTCATCCACTGACTCGCAAGTCAAAGTCCACAGGCCCAACTGCCCCGGGGTGGGTGACATTTCCTCTGAGGAGAGGGTGGTGTGCCTTGACTGACAGTCTCATCAAGACTACAAACAGTGGGGGAGAGGTCATCCTCTGAAAGGAATCCAAATGCTATGACCAGAAGAAAAAGGAAGGGCTGTCAAAAGTAGAGAAAACGTCCATGACAAGATCTGTGCATTATATTCTAGCAGATCATTTCCAATATCTTTACAGCATGCAAAGTTTTACTAAAAAGAAAAATCAGATGACTCATTTTGCACTTTTGAAACATCTTCTACAGATTGCCTTTCATGGGCAGAGGGCTATTTGCTATCAGCTTGACTTTTTGCAAAAGGAGCTGAGGTCCTAATGAATAAAAAGAGTTTTAGCCTATTTTAAGCAGAAAAACTCTGAGACCATGAACAGAATTAGAAATTTTGCTAAAATTACTATAAAGCAGGAAAATAGATCTAAGTAACTGAAATGTATTTGAGTTTTCCTCAATGTCAGTGGCCCCGTTTGCCATCACTCTAAGTTAGACAAAACCTGCTAATGCACAGCAATGCCTTAAAATGTAACACTTGTGTTCCCCACAGGATTTTCTGGAATAACTAAGAACATCCCATATTCTTATTTTGATCTATGCAACATCAGCTCTCCATAGATTGTCAGAAGGTGGTAAAACTTCTCTGGCAGAGAGCTGCCAGAGACCGTTCATAGCTCAGCAGATGTAAAAACAGATTATCAGAGGACATGTAAAGCTTGTGATGCCGCAGAGTTGCTGCAAAGATGTTTGAAAAGCAGAGGAATTATTTATGCTGGAAGGAAGAATTACAATAGGGACGCAGAGGGATTTGGGCTGATGAATTCAAAACTGAGTTGAATTTTGTATATACTGTGAACCTCTGTTTGCTAATATGATCCACAAGCCTTTAGAAAGGAGTAAACTGGAACTATTCAGTATGCAGCTGGGACCTGCTGGGGAGAACTGAGACCTTTGAACTAGTTTTCAGCTGTGCATGTGATGGGAAGGGAGCAGAGGCAGGAAGCACAGAGGTGTGGGAACATACTGCACCTCGTTTCAACAACAAGCAAATGTTCTAAGCTGGGGCATGTGCACGGCAAAGAAACATCATTTATGTGATCAAAATAGTGGCTTGGGTTGGGGAGGGCTTTCCAATAAATTTCCTTATCATCGTTTTTACTTTCTACTTCTATCAATTCCCTGTGGGAAGTTCACAGACTTCGCTCATTTTGGCTTCTTTGCTTATTTTTAAAATGTGAAACACAGTAAATTTAATACTTGGATTTAATTTTATCAGCTAAATTTGCTAAAGGCTTAACTTACAATTTCAAGGATAAATATACCTTAAAATAGTTTTTCTTTTTCTAATGTTCATTCAAATTCTTTACCTCTGACATCTCTTTTTCCTTGGATTCTGAAGCTGCTCTGCTGCTATGATTTCTCATCCTCCTTTCTGTTTCTGCCTCTTAAATAAACACAGAGATAGAGGTGGTAGAGGAATAAGTGATAAAATGTTTAATATTGATCTCATGCATGGTTTCAATGTCCATCTTGTCTCCTCAATTTAAAAAACTAATGTTATGAATTGAGTGTTTTAATTCTTCAAGGAGAGATCTAGGTACAAAGCATGAGCAAAAAATATGGTGAATCTTTACATTAAAAAATGACAGCAAGATATACTGCCACCAATTTCTCTCAAAAGACTCCCATTTCTTGAAACACACTTAACCTATTGTCCTTGCCACTTCCTGAAGCAGTTCTAGAAGTCAAATCTTTGTATCTTAAGTTGTGCAGCGATGGTTGTCTTGATGTTTTGAACCAACTGAAAATGGACTTTAAGGAAGAGTCAGAAGTTGCATGGTGCCATATCCAGTAGATAAAATGGGAAGGACCTGTGATGCTTTTACAAGTCATTCTTTCTTCTGAATGGTTAGCAGCAGCAGTCACCATAGATTTTTATCACACTCTGCAAAGACGCTCGGGAAAGACTTCCAGAACTGCCTCAGGAAGTGGCAAGGTCAGGCGTAGTGGCGCACACCTGTCATCCCAGCACTCAGGATTCCGAGGTGAGAGAATTGCTGTGAGACACATGTGAACTTGGGCTACAAAATTAATTCACGACCACTCTTTTTTTAAAAAAAAATTTTTATTACTTTAAAAAGTAAGACAAAAAAGGATATAAATGACACAGAATTTTTTTAAAAAAAGAAGGGAATTAACACTAGTTAATATATCGCATATTGCTATCTTAGAATCAGTTGTTCAGATTACAAAATCCAGGCATAAAAGTGGTCAATTAAACAATGACAGCACAAACTGTTCTTTTTGATGAACTAACAGATTAGTAGTATAGTTATCTATCTAGGGTACATATATATACACACATTCATATGTGTTTACCAACTTACATACAATCTTTTCCTTTCTTCTTTTTTTCTTTTCCCCTATCCTAGCTGTTCTGTCTTTTTGAGCACTTTTTTCCTTTTCATTAACACAGTATCCATTGTATATTTTGGATCTTATTACTCTTTCAGATTTTTATTTTTTATTATTTTTTTATACCAGGGAGACAATATGATATTTATAAATGTGAGTTTGATTTATCTCACTTATGAGTATGGTCTCAAGTTGTAAGCCAGTCTTAACTGCATAGTGAAACCCTGTCTCAAAATGACAAAGAGAAAAGAAAGGAAAAGAAAAGAGAAAAGGGAAAGTGGCAAGAACAGGGGGGGTAAGTGCTGAAAGTAAGGGGGAGCATTTTGAGGGGGTTTAATGCTAATGTGTTTTTCATTATAATAATATTTCTAATTGGAAATTCATTACATTTTTATCACTGACTTGTACGTGAATCCATACAACCTATTCAACTTTGGAGATTATTTATGGAAAATAATATAAAACTGTGAATACAAATTTAAATTCGAAGTTAAATATTTAGCTTGGTTCTAGTAGCTTCTAGTTTACTTGAAGAACAATAAGATTTTTTTCCTGAATCAGGGTAAATACCACACTACAATAATGAATGAAAGAAGTATAATTTTTCTGTCACTGGTGAAGAACAATGAATATAAGGAAGCCGCTGAGTTCTAGAGGAAAACAAGTGCTGAGAAGCTGAGAAGCCTCCTGAGCCTCTTATCCACTGGGTGGTTACTGGTCCAGACTTGAGTGGAGGAACTGCAGGTCTGCTGAAGAATCAAGTGAGACTTAGACAGCAGAGAGCTGACAGGAGACGTTTCAGCCTGTAAGTGCCCAAAGAAAATAATTTGCTCAGTCAGGTAAGGTTCTCTACCTGAATAGTATCAAGAAATTAGTCATGCAAGAGTAAGTAATAAAAAAAAGAAACACACACACACACACACACACACATGTTCCTGTGTTGCTGATATTTCGAAGCCAAGACAATACTGAATGAAAGAGTGAACCAAAAACACCATAAATTTTAGCCTAAGTCATCTCAAATATAGGCAAATTTCTATTTGAAAGGATGGTGCTGATATAGGAAAATCAGAGAAGAGCAAATAACAAAGAACTCAATACCAGGATGGTACACAAGTTCAGCTTGATGGTGAAGATTATGAACACCAGTACCCTCACATAACCACCAGACAGGGTCAGTGGTTTGAGCTCTCTGCCAAAGTAGCAAATCAAATGAAAACTTTCCTATTATTTTATAGAAATTTCTAGAATGTAAGAAAATATTAGGAGAATTGGAAAAAGCAGAAAAAAGTCCCAATAACAAGAAAAATAAATCAATCTATATGGAATTAGAAATGGCCACATGCTAAATTTAGCAGATCAAGAATTAAGTATAACTATAAAAATATGTAAGCAACTCATGGGAAAAGATAAACAAGATGAATAAAGCAGTGAAGTACCTTGGGAGAAAATTACTGGTCCTAAAATTTAAAAAAATCTAACTAAAATTCTGAAATTTGAAATTACATTTGAAAACAAAAATTTATTGAATGAATCATGTGGCAAATTATGAAAGAAAATTTAATGAATTTAAATATGGATCAGTGGAATGTCCAACTGAAGGACTTATTGAGAAAAAAATAAACAGATACCTATAATTTCTGAAAATTAACAGTCTAGTCTGTTTGGAAGTTTATATGGACAAGAAAGAACAAAAGAACCACAGGCCATGTTAAATAATGACCAATTTAAAAAATTTCACAAACCATGATTTAGATCTAAACCATCCCCCAAAATCTGACATACTCAGAGCTGCACCTTTTGTAGAGTGATGGTGTCGCAGGGCATTATACTTCTCAGTGGACTAGTCCATTGATAATTCCCGAATGTGCTCTTAGGAGGTGGTCCCTGGGCAGAGGTGGATCACTAGAAACTTGACCTGAAAAGCTCTATGCTCCCTTCTCTCTGTTCTTCTAACTACCATGGGGTTAATAGTTGTTTTCACCATACCCTTCCACCATGTTATTTCTGCCTTTGAACCAGCTGACTTTGGATTGAATCCACAGGAACTTGAGCAAAATAAACCTCTCATACTTTAAATTGCAAGTGTTGTGCATTTTGTACCAGCAGCGCAAAACTAATTAACATAAATATCAACACATGGATCCAAAAGCATAACAAATCACAAGAATAAAGAGACTGAACCTTGCATTATCACAATCAAGGCTGAGGACTAATGACAACTGGACCAATGCTAAAGCAGCCAGAAGGTTAAAAAGAAATGTTATGTACAAAGAAACAACTAAAATAATTTTTTTAGTGTTTTAATACAACAAATATATTTTGTTTTTAATTTTTATTAGCACATATTTGGAATACATGATGACTATGTTCCTATGGGGATTTGGTACGCATAACACGTCCCAATTCTTTTTGAGATCGTTTTCAAATAGGAGGGGATCACGGGATGGAATGAGGAGGGAGGAGAGGGAAAGAGGGATACCATAAAAATTATATAGCTGACTGTTCATCAAAATTCTGCAAGCCAGGAAACAGAGGAATGTCTGATTAAATATTGGTGAAGACATGGAGTGAACAGGTAAAGGTACTCAGCAGAACCCTCATACATCTCTGGGATAGCACTAATGTGATAAAATAACTATGGAAAATGTGTGTTTTCTTTTATATTTCAACTTTCATTGACCTACAATACAGACATTATATTTCCAGATACCTACCTAGAGAAATGAGAATATTTGTTCATAAATACACACACAAAAACCAAACAAATGCTTATTGACAAAATTGGAAGCAATATCAATAGAAGAATGAGTAGTTTGGTATGGTCATGCAATGAGATAGCAGCAACAGTAAAAAGGAATGAACTCACATGTGTAAACAATACGATTGGCTCTCACAAGTATTACAGAGACACTGCAGAGTGCAAGGAGTCAGAATCATTGAGTGTATACAATGTGAAACTGTTTATATGAAGCCCTACAATAGCAAAATTGATTTCTTGTTAAAGAAGTCAGAATAGCATCTACTCTTTGTAAGGAGATTCCCCGGGAAGGTGCGGAGAGAAGCGCTGAAAATATTCCATGTCTTTTTTGTTTGTTTTGATTTTTTGAAGCAGGTTCTCCCTGTGTTGCCCAGGCTGGCCTCGGACTCCCTGTCTACCTGTTTCAGTCTCCAAGTGCTGGGCTTACAGGTATAAGCTGCTATGCCTGGCTCATTCAGGGTCTGGCATACTTCAGTATACACCTGACGATGCTCATTGCACTGCACCTTTTAATACTTGTAGAGATTAGTCTTTATTAAGTCAAGACCTGAAAAATAAAAGAATACCGTCATAATTTTTATGACAAATACCCTAGAAAATTTAGACAAGATGAATAAATTCTTAGTGAAATATAAATTTCCAAAGCTACTATAAGGAATAAAGAATCTGAAATCATGATAACTATAAAATAACTAGAAAATGTGATTTAAAGGGTTTCTTACAAAGTTTTCTCTTTCTCTCCTCTCTACTCCTTCCTGTTCACAAGTTACTTATCCTGTGACACTGTTTCCTCAGGCTCCTTGGGCCCAAAGTCAGTAATAGATGTTTTCACAAGAAAAATTTGGAGACACAGAGAAGAAAGCAGTGTGAAGACAGAGGGACATACTGGAGGTTTGCTGCCATGCGTGAGAATAAACTTGGAAACGAGTTGGAAGATGTAAGGAAGAACCCTCCTCTAGAGACAATGGAGGCAGAACAGCCTTCCAACACCTTGAGTTCAAAGTTTTGACATCCAGAACCTAGAGAGAATTTGTGATCATTTATTGTACAGTGCTAAGAAATATAAAACTTTTCAAGGAGTAATACAGTTAATATTAAAAGAACATATGCAGTTTTCATCAATCTGATTCAGTCTGTGGAGAAAGGTGATACACAGCCACTCTGAATAGAAAGGAGAATTTACCCATGTTATGCTCATATATTCAAAGGAAATGTAGATTACTTATTCCTTGTAATACTTCATATCTTTTTCAATAATATCATTCTTTCTGGGAAATTGTAAACAAAAAGCAATTAGCAAAAGGAAATACAGTTTAAACTTGCTATTTTACAGTATCTATATTATCCATTTTTTAAACTTTTTTTCATTTTAAATAGCAAAACAGAAAAAAAAGGATTCAATGATACAAATTTTAAAAAAACAGTAGAAAATCAATACTAGGGGCTGGGGATTTAGCTCAGTGACATAAGTGTTTGCCTTGCAAGTGTGTAGTCGTGAGTTTGATCCCCAGTACCAAAAAAAAATCAATACTAGTTAATATATTGCCTATTAATATCTTATAAGTAGTTGTTCAAGTTACAAGAACTAGGCACAAAAATAATCAAACAATGATAGCACAAACTGTTTATGATGAACAGATTAGTAGTATACTTACCCATCTTCATACATATACATACATACATTTACATATGCTTACCAACCTACATATAATCTTTTCCCTTCTTCCTTTTCTCCTTTCACCTATCTCAGTTGTTCTTTCCTTATGAGCACTTTCTTTCCCTTTCATTATTTCAATATCTATTGTGCATTCTGGATCTTATTTCTCCTTCAGCATTTTATTTTTTATCCTTTGGAGACAATACAATATTTATAAATTTGAATTTGATTTATTTCACCTGTGCGTGGCCTCAAGTTGCCTCCATTTAATTATAAGAGCCTCGGGATTATCCTTTTTAATATCTGAGTAATATTCTATTGTATAAAATTACCACATCTTTTTTATCCATTCTGTGGTTGATGGGCATTTGGGTGGTTTCCAAGAGTGAGTTATTACTGAATGTGTTGCTATAAACATGGATGTACATATATCAATGTGGCATGACATTTTCAGTTTTTCTGCAAAAATACCCAGAAGAGAAATGGCTCAACATACAAAAATCAACAAATGTAATACACCATATTAACACAGCCAAAGACTAAAATCACATGATCATCTCAATAGAAGTAGAAAAGGTTTTTGATAAAGTCTAACACTTGTTCATGATAAAAAAAAAACTCTACAAAAACTTGGTAAATGGTATCTACCTCAATCTGATAAGAGCCATCTATGACACACCAACAGCAAACAGTATTCTAAATGAACAAAAATTGAAAGCTTTCACTCTAAATCAGGAACAAGATAAGGTTGTCCACTATGACCATTCCTATTCAATATAATTCTGGAAACATTAGCCAGCTCAATTAGACAAAAGAGTGAAATAAAAAGAATAAGGCTAGGAAAGAAAGAAGTGAAATTACCACTATTTGCAGATGACATGATAATCTACATAGAAGATCCCAAAAACTCCATCAAAAGCTTACTAGAGGTAATAAGCAAATACAGCAGTGTATTTGGATACAAAGTCAACACTCAAAAATCAATTGCTTTCCTGTACACAAACAATAAACTCACTGAGAGAGAAATTATGGAAATGACACCTTTTACAATAGCATCCAAAACAATGAAATGCTTAGGAATCAACAAAGGATCTATTTTCCATTTTTATCTCTTTTGAGTGGCTTTGTATTTTCTTCTTTATATTCTCATTAAGGTGGTGGCCTGGCATAAATACAGTAGGACTTGTTGGTAGAAATGGAAAAGTGGAGTTTCGATGTTCAAGATGTTCTCTCCAGTGTTAAGTGTCTTCAGTATGGTAGCTGGATTGGTGTACACTGTAATGTGACTGTTTATGTTAGATTTTTAGTCACTAATACCCACAGTTTAATCTCTTCAATTATTCTTATCAAGGGCCCACAATTCTATATGCCTCAGATCAAAATGTCTTCCTGGATTTAAAAAAGTTTTTTTGTATTCAATAAGACATGGAAATTTCTGGACCTTTTAATTGCTGTGCCTTGTCATGGCAAGTCAGGAAGTTTGTTTCATTATTTTAACACTCCCTTGTACTATACCAAATGTAGAGCTAGATAATACTTCAGAGTTAGTCTATCCTTAGTGAAGGGATTTTTGACCTGGAATCCCCAATACTCACAGTACTTTGAGAATGAAGTGAAGACATCTGTGAATTTGGATGCAAATGTTACATTATTCTTGCAGCAACTTCTAATTCCATTTTATATTTTAATAGAAATTACAATAGAGTCAAGCTACATGGTGATTTTTCTGTTAATGGAAACCAAATACTCCCATTTATAGTTTTGAAGATATTTTGATATATTATTTAAACTTATAATTGCCAGACTTGTGGTTGTATCTTATTTGATACATTACTATGTTACTTATATTTCTATATTCAAATGTAATTTTATGTTATTTTGATAGTTGTGCTGTTTCAACATGTTCAGTTTCCTTTATACCTTATTGTACATAATAAGTAACCTTATTCTACATAATTAAAAAATGATTCTCATGTGTTCACATGCTTCCTCCGTCTGCACATGGGCTTTTCAGCTCCCCAGAATATATCTTAGCAATCTTGCTGCTAACCAACCCCATTCCTCACAGTTCCCGTTTCTGTCTACATGTTTGTTTCACACACCTCCACCACCACCACACTCCCACTAGGTGCAGCTCAGGGTTATCCTGGCCTCCTCTTATTTTCCTTCCCACATTTCACAAAGGACATGAAGGATTAATATCTGCTTCTTTTTAGATCTGTGTTAGCCATCTTTTTTGTCACTAGGACCAAACACATGAGATAAATAACTTAAAGGAGGGAAGATTTATTGTTACGCCATCATTTCCGAGGTTTCAGTTCACAGTCAGCTGGTTCCTTTGCAGTGGGCTGAGGTGAGGCAGAACGTCACGTCAGGAAAACACGATGAAGAAGCTGTTTGTATTTTAGCAATCACAAGAGATGGACAGGCAGAGAGACACACACAGACAGAGACAGAGAGACACACAGACAGACACAGAGAAAGAGAGATCTTCAAGTGGACACCTTCTGTGGTTTCCATCATCTCCCAGTAATGCCATCAAGGTGTGTTCTCATCAGTGAATGAACTAACTGATGTAGACTCTCATGATCTTAATCACCTTCCCGAGCCCCATCCTCTGAACACTTGAGCTTTTGGAGAGACACTTTCTATCTAAACCATAGCGAGCTATTTATGTAACCTGTACTACTTGACAAGCTTTTTTTCTGAGCTGTAACTTCACCCCATCCCCATCGCTGGGATGTCCAATGATGAAACTGTTGCCAAGAAGCTGATTTCTTCAGCAAGAATTTTTAAAAATTTGCTTAATTTTAAAAATATTTGTTATTTTTTCAAAAAACTCTAGTAAAAATCTAGACAATCACAAAGAATCATTATTATAGTCTAAGCATCCCTTTGTAATCTGGGTGCCAATCTTAAAAAGTGTAAGTTTTACACTTATTCTAAATATTCTAATATTCTAATATTCTAATATTCTAAATATTCTAATATTCTAAAGTCCTGCCATTAGAACTACAGATCTTTGCTCCAAGGAATTTTGGTTGTTCCTGGCATCGTGCCAGCCACCATCTATTCTTCCCATTCATCATGTGATCAGGCAAATCTTTGTATGGAAACAGTTATATGTGGGAAAGCTGTGGATCAAGGAGCTGCCTCTGCTAAAGAGCAGCAGGAACAAGGTGGTGAAACCCAGTCCAAATCCTCTCCTATCTTCCTTACTCCATTCTTGCTCTACCCCCTAGTCAAGTCCCATGTAACAAGGCCAGGATATGAGCATTATCACCCTTGTCAAGTCAGATTCCCAGGACCTCTCAAGCTGATCTTAGTCTTTACATTACTGGCTACATTCTCTTTAAGAGTCCAGTACTTTCCAAAGAAGCACAGTTTTTGCAAAAATAGTAATTTGCAAAATCAAGGTATCTGCACTTGTAAGGGGCACTATTTGCTGTTTCACTAAAAAAAAAAAAAAAAAAACACAATCACCCATCAAATATACTATAAAACTGTGCTTCAGTGATAGATCCACATGATTTATTATTCATTCACAACAACATTTCATTGATTTAAAACTTTTTTTTTCTACTCTGAAGGATTTACCAGCTTTTCTTGTCCTGTGGTGGATTGCAATCTATACCATCACTCTACTCTTGCCTGATAGATTCAAATCCTTTCTTATGTAACTTTACAGTTTCTCTCTGAAAAGAGGTAGGGAATATTTTTCCAGCCCTCAGATTTATTTCATGAAAGATTCCATTAACTTCTATCCCTGGTTATCCAATAAAACTCTAATCTGGATGTTACTAGGAAAGAATTTTGTAGAAGTGATTGAAGTTCATAATGAGTTCACTCGAAGTACACAATGTAATCTTACGTGATTCTGATAATTCTGATTCACTCAGTTTTAAGGTTTTAAAGTCAGGGAAGAACTTCGAACTCTGGATTTCAGTTTCAGCCTGTGTCTAAGAGTTCTGATCTGCACTTGCATTTTCCGATTGCCCTGTGAATTTCAGAGTTGCCTGGTCAAATCCTGCTGAACCAAAAACTGTAATACATGGCTTAACATATATTTTCTACTTGTTCTGATTCTCTGATTGTATTCTGAATAACAACATACTATGTAACTTGTTTTGTGCACTAGACTGAGATGAAATTAATAGTATGCTAGTTATAAAGTAGGACTGCAAGAGATCTGCATGTCTTCAGTCACTTTTTGTATTCAACCACTGTAAAATGACCAACATTCCCAAGCTAATCTACTGGTTCCAAGTAGCAGAGGACAGCCATGTGGAGCAGACATACCTAGAGAAGCTGTGCTGCCTGGCTAACTTCCGCCTTCACTAGCTGAACCTGCAGATACTTGTCTGTGAGTAAATGAGTTGTTTTACACCATGGAGATTTGGTGTTACGCAACATTATGCTAACAGTGAAATGTTACAGGTCTTCATCTGTTTATGAATATCTTCATTTTATATTCCAGAATTTATTTGGCTAGTACTTTGCAAACAAATATGAAGTTGCAATATTTTTCAAATAATGAATATTTACTTCACTAATATCCAGTTTACGTCCTGCCCTTTCTGTCTAACTTGTTTTGATGCCAAATCACAGAAGACATTTTAAATAGATGTTTGACTTACGAACAAGAAGGCACACAGCTCGTGTGACATGAGGTCAGTTGTGAAGAGCTATGATCAAATTCTTGTACACACAGGCACTAACATCATGTCACAACTGTCACTTGGCTGACAGCAATTGTGAAATACTGTCAATTAGAGGTAGCATCTCCCTTTCAGGGTGTTATAACGAAAGACAAATGGGCTTGGGACCAACAGAAAACAGTGTGTTTCTATTCACTACATTCACAGCCTGAGCTGAAGCTGTTAGAGCTAGACTTCCTTCTCTGGATAAGGTTTATTCTTTTCAAAATGCCTGATTTCAGAAAAGGTCCTAGAGATAATTTTCTATCTCACTCCTACTCCTCCATCTTTTCAGTATCTTTAAGGCCTTGGTATATATTCTTTCTCTTTGACTCTAACTTTGGGCGATTCTGCTCTCTCATTGTAATTGAGGGATTTGGAATCATGTTCTGGTGCAGCTACTTGCATGTGCAGGCAGGAAGACCTTTAACTTTAGGTTCAGATGTTAGTGACTTCTGCTTTAGTTCTCTGGCCAAGGCTGTCCTTACAGGGAAAAGAGTTTATTGGGCTAAAGTGACATGTTTAAAGCTTGTTCTGCTTCCCCAACTGTACCATGCTTCAGACACCTAGAAAAATGACCCATTTTTCCTGAGGGGTGGGCAGTGGGTGTCTTCCCTTCCAGGGGTATAGATGAGGCATAGGCATGTGGGCTGACAAAACACAGGTACATTACACTTCACGTCAGACTCGTGAAGGGTGAGAAGGAGGGGTCAGAGTTGAGAAGCAGCCTGCTTTCCTGCTTCACCAGATTGCAACATGGAACTCAACCCAATTATAAATTGTAGTAAGGTCTTGCTGGTTAATGGGAAAGTATGTTTTTCAAAGGAAAATAATAGAATACAGTTTATGAATTTCATTTGTATTATTTAAATATTTATACATATGCGAAATAGGCCTCCAGTCTTCTTATGTCAGATCACACTAATGTTAGGAACAGGCACCCAGCTTAGGACTACTTTAAGATCCCACAGGTAGCAGGATCAGAAACTTGTTAACACTGTGCTCAATATACAAGAAACCCTGGCCAGGTATGTAGCTCAGCGGCACGGTGCCCACGTGCCCAGCAAGCACGAGGCACTGAGTCCTATTCCTGGTACAAAATAAATAAATGAATAAATAACAAATATATATAATATATATATGAAACATAATAGATTTACCCTTTATTTCTAGTAACTGAACTGCTGTGTTTTTCTAACATATACTCAGTAGAGGGGCAGAAGGCAGAATCTTTAGGTTTTCCATTGGAAGTTTAGACAGTTTCTTCAGGAGAGATATATATATTATATATATATATAATATATATATATATAAATATATATAATCATTCTCATACTTTCTTTCAATAATAATAAAAAGATAATGACTGACATTTCTTGAGGGCTCTATGTCAGGTATTGGGCTAGCATTTTCACATGTGTAAACTCCTTCAATCTTCAAACTATGAAGAGAAGTAATTTATTTTATTTTTTACTTTTCGGTGCAGTGAATTGACCTCAGACGTCATGTCTGAGTTCAGACACTAAGCACATATGTTACCAGTGAAGTACACTCGCAACCTAGGTTAATTTGATTATTATCACATTTTGAGCAGTAAAATTGAAGTAGAAAGAAGTGAATCAACTTAGTTAAATTTGCATAGCTGAAAGGTAGAAAAATGAAATCTAAAGCAGAGAGGTTTCAGAATCCATGTTCTTTCTTCCATTCTGCCTCTCCAAGAAGGAAACTTTTCCTGTTTCTTGGAACGATATGGAAGGCTCTTTTCTAAAATGCTCCCGGTGTGTGGGATCTTCTCCATCTCATGCCCTCTTATGAGGAACGGGGGATGAGAAGTGCCTCTGATCCTTTCAAAATGCTACAAAAGCATCTTTGTGCCAAACTGGGCACAGAAAAGGAGGTTGAGGTTTCCTCCCAGCCATTCTCCTCCAAGGTGCTAGAGGGAGAGTTTGCTTCCAGCTCCTCTATTGCTCCCAGGTCTTCCCACTTCTTTTCAGGATTTTTGTGTCATGATGCCCCCAGAGCAAAGATAAAACGCATACTAATACTCCTCTTTTTTTATTTCTAAAGTTTATTAGAGCTTCAATGCTATAATGTCTTGTCATGTCTACTTTCTTCATTTTTTTCTACAAATAATGGGCATTCTCTCTCTTTCTTCCCCTTTCCCCCCAAAACAAACCTAGTCAGAAAATAATCAGCCTTGAAAACCAGAGATAAAAAATAAGATATTCACAAATTTTTCTTTTAATTAAAACTTTTATTCATTTATTTTTATTCATTTATTCTTTTATTCATTTATTTTTAATTGTTGTACAAAACACATAACGTAAATTTAGCTTCTTAATAGCTTTTAAGTCTACAATTCAATAATGTTATGTGTATTCACAGTATTGGCCAACCAATTTTCAGAAGTTTTAATATTATAAAACTAATGATCTGTACCCATTAACCCATGTCCTGTTTTTTCTCTCCATAAGCCCTCTGCCGACTGCCATTCTCCTATAAGTGGAATTATATAATATTTGTCTTTTTTTGTTATTACACCATCTGACTTACAACAAAGTCCTCAGTGTTCATCTCTTTTGTATCATGCAACAATTTTTTTTTTAATACTGGAGATCAAACTCATGACCTCATGCTTGCTGGGTAAGCATTTATGCCACTGAACTAAATCCTCAGCCCAATTTCTTTCATTTTTAAGGCTGAATAATATTTCTCAGTATGTATATACCATGTTTTGCTTATTAATTTATCAATAGACTCTTGAGTTACTTTGACTTTTTTAGACGTTGAGAACAATATTTAAGTATTATAATATTTATATGAGAATGAAGGAGAATGATTTATGGGAGAAAGAATAAAATACACCATCTATGTCAGCATTATATTTTCAAAATATTATTTCTACTACATCTTGCATTCATCTTTACAGTACTATGATTTCAGATATGCAGATAAGTAGCCAAAGAAATCAATGCTGTTTTTGAAGTTATTAGTTTATAAGTGAAAAAGAGGGGTATTTGTCCATTTCTCCAAGAAGGAAATATGATTTTCACATCAAAAACAAGTCAATAGAAGAGCTAATTACATTTGATTCCAGAGCCTTTGTTACGTCTTTTTTCTCACAGCAGAAAATAATTGGGAATTCAACCTTGAACAAACTCATCTTTTGAAAATGTGTTAGAGGGAAGCTATTGGCAAATGCAATCAAATCTATTTTCCTTGTCATTGACAAGGCTGCCACACAGTGAATGGCACCCAGGGCACACCTGCACACGGGCATTGTCAGCACCACTGTGTGTCTCTGTTTCAATTCTCACCTTTCTCACTGAGGTTGAAGCAATCACGACCACTGACATGTC